>JBAGKK010028019.1:0-11102 GCA_037177015.1 Euceroptres primus
TTGAATAAAGAGGATCGTGTTTCCTCAATGAGTTCGGGCAAACCACAGATTACAACATTATTTCTCCTCTTGACATACTCCATGGACTTGTTTTGTCTCGAAATCTGCTCACCCAGTACATCGCAGGTGCCTCTTATTTTCTTAATGCCTTCTTTGTTTTCTTTAATTGTTTTTACGTGCTCTCCCATCAATTTTGTAATCACATTTTCTTTATCCTTTCTTATATTGGCCTGGAGATCATGTGGGTGTTTTGCAAGGGAGTCCTCAGATATGTATTTCGCCATAATTTTTCTCTGTTTACGCCGTTGAGTGCTTAAGGAATTTGGGATAATTTACTTGATTGTGACACTCACACGTAATACATACACGCACACCACGTCTAACTTAATAACAGAACGCACTGTGAGTACACAACAGAGCTACACACGACACTGTGTGTGTCACCAAGGTCTTAATCGCCCGTGCAAAAATCATTCACCGTAAATAAATCCTGTTCCATTTAACACATTTTTAAATGAGACATTCGCTATTAAAGAGCGCAAAAAGTGGTTCAATTGAGTATAGTTTTTACCACAAAACTCCCGGCATAACCAACAAAAAAATACAATATTCGAGGAGCGACGCAAAGCGTGACTACCGCGTACGAACGTCGAAGGACGACCCCTTTTCCGAAATATATAAATTGACACTGTTTCTCAATAAAAAACTAGAGAAAATTAAATTAAATCAACATTTTCTCAAGAAAATGACCTTGAGCTACCTTTGAATGTTATTGTAAAAATCTGAAAACAATGTGAGTCCAATATTGAATTGTAAAGAACACAATTCATACGCGCCAGAAATAAATAAGCAATAAATAGCGTCAATTTAATTAAGAATGAGCATTTCTTCCCTAAACTGGCCTTGAGCGACATCTAAATATCTTTTTAAAATTCTGAAACAAATCAGAGGTCGTTTTCTCAGTAAAAGAAACAATTTGTAGGGGTACCAAATTAAATTTTAGAAAGGGCCAAAAAAAGTCACCTTAATATATATGTGGAAGTGAACGGAGGCTATGTAAACCCTTTGGGGACACATTATGAATAAAAAATAATAGCGAATAAAAACTAGCTGTACATTCGATCTCAGGTGTTTTATAGTTGTCTATATTGTTTGGTGTTTAATTTATGAGCACTTTGCTTCCTCGTTATAATGTAGTAGCAAATATATAATTTGCTTCCTCATAAAGAAAACATTAATTCTTTTCAATATTATAGCTGATTAAAATTTTTTAAATTTTCAATAAAATCTAGTAGTGTTATAGGTCAATCGATTCGTTTCGAGTCAAGGAATCTTTTCTTTTCACGGTTATATAATGAAAAATTAAAATCGTAAAAATTATTGTGAATTATTGTAAAATTGTAAATTTTCGATTTTAAAAATATTATTTTCGTTGAAATGAGGCCACTTTACATTTTATAATAATAAAGTTTATTCATGACAGAACCTTCTTCAAAAACAAGCAATAACATAACATTAAAATTAATCGATGATCTGAAGTTGCATCAAGTTTGCATCAGTTGACACTCGTTTTGAATTATTATTCAAATTCAAATTACTCCGTTACGCCGGCACATTCTCCCCTCGGTACTGACACATTGTTGTCAGGACTTATTCCTAATCGGTGTAATTTGACTACGTGTCGTCTGAATTGACCAGTGGATGTTCGGATATCAGCTACACGAACTGCATCATCTTCTCTAGGATAAATCTTCGTTATGATATCAATTGGCTACGTTGCACGCGGAATATTTTTGTCACCAGTAAGTACCCATTCTCCTTCTTTTGAATTTTCTGTTTCTTTTCTCAATTTATTTCGTGATAGTAAGGTTGGAATATATTCCCGAAGCCATCTTTTCCAGAAACAGTCTGCTAGGAATTGAGAAATGCGCCATTGTTTTTTATGCACTTCATCATTTTTGGTAAAGAAACCACGACTTCCTATATTGACCGATTTACTAATTAAAATATCGTTTGGCGATATGCTGCATAAATCGCCACTGTCAGTAGATGGGTAAGACAAAGGTCGGCAATTCACGATATACTCTGCTTCAGCACATACTGTTTGAAAAACTTCTTCAGTTGGATGCTTTTCTTTCAGAATAACTTGAATTGATCGTGTGAAACATCCAATGAGTCTCTCCCAACATCCGTCCATATAAGGTGAACCTGGAGGAATAAATTTCCACTCAATTCCAATATTTGCTGTTTCATTCAATAGCTTCTGTTCATTTATTTCTTGTAAAGCTTCTATCAATTCTCGATTTGCCCCTTTTAAATTGGTTCCATTGTCCGACCACATTTGAAGAACTTGTTCTCGTCGAGCAAGAAGTCTTCTAATCGCCATTATGTAGGAATCCGCAGTTAATGAATGCGCAATTTCTACATGAATTGCTCGACTAGTCAGGCAGGTGAATGGAACTCCATATCGCTTATTTAATCTTCTGCCTATCTTTACTTGAAATGGTCCGAAGTAATCAACTCCGCAGGCAGTTGTTTCGTAAATTAATAGCAGGCAGTTTTTCGTAAATTAATAATCTCTCTTTTGGTAAGTTTCCCATATTAGCTTACATCTTTGTTTTTTGCAAATTATACAATCGTTTGTGATTTTCTTGACGAAACATCTAATTTTCGGAATCCAAAATTTCTTTCAAAGTTCATTTACAACAGTATCGGTTCCTTGATGTCCGAATTTTTCGTGGTAATGTTGAATCATGGCACTTACATATGGATGGTTTCCATCTAGGCAAACTGGCCTTATTGTTTGAATATCGATGACATCAATCTTCTCCAAGCGTCCGATAATCTTAGAATATTTTCATTATCTATTATAAGTTTTCCCTTCGAAAGCCGTCCACCACTCATTTTGACTATTTTTCTATTCGTTTCCTTTTGAATTGCTTCCTTTTGATTCTTGGTGTTTTCCAAATCTTCCGGAAAATGTTTAATTTGTACATCCTTCCACCATTGTCTTTCTGCCCAATGTAACTCTGATGCTTGGAGAGGACCATTTTCTTTATCTTTATCTTTATCTTTATCTCACGTAAAATTTTAATCCACGAATCATAAGTGTTAATCTTTGTTAAAGCTTCTGACACATCCACTGATTCTGCGACTGTGATTGTGACTATTTTCTCCGAAGACTTTGGTCACAGGTTCGGTTTCTTTGATAAAAACGTTGGCCCGTTAAACCACCTGTGATTTTCGTCAAAATTTTTCAAAGAATTATCTCGAGTGCAATCATCTGCCACGTTTTGATTTGTAGGTACCGAATTCCAATCTTCAAAATTGCTGAGCTCTAAAATTTGTCCAACTCTTGCTGCCATAAATGTTAGAAGTTTCTTCTCAGATTTCAAACATTGCAGAACTGTACGTGAATCTGTCCAGAAGAATTTTCTATTGATCTTAAAATCCAAATATTTTGTCGTTGTGTGGGTTAATCTCGCACTAAGTAGAGCAGCCATCAATTCCAGTTTTGGAATTGTCATCGTTCGTAGAGGGGCTACTCGGGCCTTTGATGCAATTGATATTACTTCTACTACTTGATCACTTTCAATTCGCAAGTAGATCACCGAGCAGTAGGCTTCTTCACTTGCATCATAATAGGTATGAGTCTCAATCGATCTAGCAGCACTTAGATTCTTTGAATAGACACGCTGTATTTGAATACTTTCTATTGATTTTAATTCAATAAGCCACTGATTCTATTTTCCAAACATGCTGCCAGTAATGGAATGAATCTCAATTAATTCCAGATCTCCAAATCTTCTGTAGCAGCATTCGTCCCTTAAATGTTATTGGAAATAAAAACCTTATTGGGTCGAAAACTGACATAATTGCTTTCAACACTTCTCTCTTTGATGGTATTCGATGGCCTGACATTAATTCCATGTCTAGTTTGTCAAAATTTGCTGAGAATATAATGCAATCTGAGTCAGGGTCCCAAAGGATTCCTAGAATTCGATGTTGTTGATTCTTTTCCTGAACTTTGGTGATGTTCTTTTCTGCTCGAAGATGTTTAGAAATGGATTCTAAAATCATTGATGAATTACTAATAAATTTGCGCAATTCAAATCCTGTTTGTGAATTTTTATAACATCAATTATTAGTCTGTTCACTATTTTCACCATGAATATAGTCATCCACATAATGATTTTCTAAGATTGCTTTGACAGCAACTGGATACTGGTCTTGAAACTTCTTTGCGTTATTATTTTTCACAAATTGAGCAAGAAAGGGTGATGAAGCTGCTCCAGGTATCATTGCCTTCATCCTGTAAATTTTTGGTTGTTTTGAAGTTTTCAAATCTGTCCAGAGGAAACACTGAGCGTAGCTGTCTTCGTCAATAATTTCCACACGGTTGAACATTTTGCATATATCTGCAGTGAATGCAAATAAATATTTTCGAAACATTATGAAGACTTTGTATAGTGACGTTAACCAATCAGGTCCAGTTAAAAGGTAATCATTAAATAATTTACCGTTGACTTTAGCTGCTTCATCAAAGAAAACTCGAACCTTGTCTGGTTTATTTGGATTCAATACGGTAAAATTCGGTAAATACCAAACCCGTTTTTTGTCACAAAGTTCTTTTTCATTGGTGCTAACGGAATATCCTTTTTTTACAATCTTTTTTAGTTCATATTTATAGGCTTCGGCGTTTTGTTTCTTATCCTTCAGAAGTTTTCTCTCTAAACACTTCAATCGTTGAAAAGCCATAGCTTTGCTTCCTTCTTCCAAGGGTTTATCAGATTTCCATGGCAATCCAATTTCATACCTTTCACTATTTTGCTTGATTGTTGCCATAGCAATACCTGTAGCTCTATTTTCTTCTTCCGATTGAAGTTTCTTCTTTCTTTCTGCCACGCCAAAATTTTCGATAGAAAAATATTTCTTTACTTTTTCATGTAGAGCATCTTGATTGACTTCGCAGCAAGTAAATACATTTTCTGGATATATTGGATAAGTTGCTTGTTGTCCAGTCGGTCCATGTACTATCCACCCTATTGAAGTTTTTGAGAGAATTGGAGAATTCATTTGTGGTTCGATTACCTCTCGAGACACAATTATTTTGACCTATAAGAATCATAGGTTTCCCGTTTTTAATAGTTTCCAAATTAGCTTGGACTATACAAGGCAATTTTTTCTTCAGTGCCTCTACGTCACAGTTTTGTTCCGGAAGTTCAAGATCTTGAACAGTTCTCACGTTTTTCAAAGTAATAGTATTTCCATTGCTTCCAGATATAATTACTGACTTAATTATCTGCGATGTTGAATCCTGTCGGTAAATGTTGTCAGTCCATTTGAAACAAAGTGGTTTGGTTTGGCCTTTTAGTCCAACATGTCTTACTAAGTCTGCATCGATTAAAGTAGTAGTGGATCCAATCTACCACAGTAGATTTTTTCTGTTTTGATCTGTGAATTTGTACTGTTGCCATTTTCAGGATATCTCCATCTGTCATTATCTGGGTACATGTTGTAACTTCTTTTTTAGGAGTTACTACGTTTGGTTTATGCAATAAACGATTATGCAAACGTGCACAATTGTCGACTCCGCAAGTTTTTTGTTTCTGATATTTTCCTAAATGTTTTTTCAGACAACAGAAACATACTTTAGCTTTTTCAGCTAACTTTCAACGTTGCTTGATGTCAGCTGCTTTAAAATTTGAACATTGATCTAAAGTGTGACTTCCATCGTTGCAAATCTTACATCCTTTGGAATCATCTTGACGTTTTCCGGTAGATTCTGAACTTTTTCCCTGACTTTTACATTCATTGCTGAACTTTTCCGTTGTGAAGGTAATATTGGATATAATTTCCGCCATTTGCTGCGTCCAGTTTGAAAAATCACAAAGGGAAACTTGGCGACCGTCAATTTTATTTTCAATTAAATGACTTCTCCATTGTGTTGTTAGATGAGGAGGAAGTTTGTGGACTAATGTAGCTAATAAACTTTGTTTGTTAATAATTTGGCTTTCGATATTCTCTAAAGCGGCAGCAATATTCCTTACTTCATAGGTGAATCCTTTAAACTTTTCTAATTCTTCCACATTTGGTATCTTCCTGATTTTCATCAAAAGTTCTTCAGCAATATGATTAGCTTTTCTATAGCTTGAGTTCAATATTTTTAAAATTTCTTCTGCATTCTTTGCAGTATTTAACATCATCTCAACTTTTGCTCTGGCTTCCCCAGTCAAACTCTTGTTGAGTCGTAGAACATTTTCAGCTGGTGAAAATCCACACATAACGCTTGAAAGTTTGTATTGAGAATAGAATGCTGGCCAGTGAAGACTGGATGAACCATAAAAATTACCAAGACTATCACCCACAGTTTGCCTGGACAACATGAGATACATTTCTTTAGAAAGGACACTAACATGAGTTCCAAGTTTAATTTCAGGGTAAAACTTCTTTTCGATTTCTCTTGGTGACATATCTTTTTCCTTTCCAGTTTTATTTATTCAATCCTTTATTCTTGAAAATTGATTTGAATTTACGGACCCTTCATCATCGCTGAAAACACCCGCAGCAACTTCCTTTTGTAGGCCAGCTTCACAATCTGCTACATCTTGTTCCTTTGCTATTAATCCTTGTTTATTTTTAACGCGAGCTTCTTTAATTTTCAGAAGTTTTTTTTTCATCTGAAAATTAACCTCCATTCTTCTTAAATTATCTGTAGAAAAATCCTTATTTATCTTATGTATTTCTATCTCCGATTCCAAAATTAAAATTTCTTCTTTAGCAGCAAGTATGTCCTCTTCTAGCGCAACAAGCTTTTCTACAACTTCCAATCGTTTCTTTGCTAAATTAAATTCTATTTCTGATGTAGTCTTGTAACTTACATTTCACGACTTACTGCCTCTGTAATCTGCTCGAGAATTAGAAATTTTTGAGACATGACTTATATCCGAAGCTTTCGATTTTGTGTATAGTGTTCCTGGCGCTTGTTGCTCCCTAGATATATTGATTAAATTATTAGTTCTAGGTGCAATGAAAAAATCTACGACGTTTTTAACCAGGGTATTTTTTTCGAAATTTATTTTCAACATAATTGCAATCTGCATTAAACGACTTTTGGAAATCATAGATTCAATGTATCCTACATGATTTGAATATTCCTGATCTTCTTTTTCGAATGTAAATAACTCGAACTTACGGATGTTTTGCTTGACAAAATTGTTTCTGGCTGTATTACCGTGCATAATGATATGAATATCTTGTAGGACATTTATGGAAGTTTTACCTAAAATCTTCTCTAGCTCCTCCTTTTCTATGCCCTTAAAAGTTTTCTGTCCCTCCATTTCAATAAGCTACGAATCTCGTGACAGTTCCTGAGAAAATTCGTATCTCTTAAAATACTTATCAAAATCTACTTTCTAACTGTCTCCGTAGCGCTGGGATTACTATCCAGATCCAAGGACCATTAAATGTCGTTGAAATGAGGCCACTTTACATTTTATAATAATAAAGTTTAATTATAACTCGTTTTGAATTATTATTCAAATTCAAATTACTCCGTTACGCCGGCACAATTATGAATGATCAAAATTTTCCTAATCTTCATTAAAATGATTTTATATTATAGGTCGATCGCCTTTTTTCAATTCAAGATTTTATAAAAGTGCAAGAAAAAATCTCAATGACTATTTTTGGAAATCTATATATATATATATATATGATTTGAGGTTTTAGTGGTGGTGACCTCCTGTCATACCGCACAACCACTGACACCTGTTAAAGAACAATGCGCAATATTCTCTTCGAGAAAGAATGCAAAGCAAATTAAAATTTTTTTAAATAAGTTTTAAATTTCGTACCTCCAATGGCTTTTGATTGATATCGAAGTTTGATAGCAGAGGTATATCCACGTGAATTTGAGGTGCTGTGGAATCAGTTAAGATTCTCTCAGTCTCACTAGACTCTCTAGATTTCTTTGCAATCTAAGAATATACGATAAAATTAAATTAATAGCACAAAGCAACATGAAGAACACTTTTCACTGCATGAATCACTTCACGAATCACAACTCACTTTTTTCATAGCACCACTCTTCTTCTTAACTTTTTCACTTTTTCACTTCTCACTGATCCACATTTCACCACAATGCAAATTGAAATGAATGCCTTTGAATATGGGCTTTTAAAAAGGCAAGTCCCCACTAAGAATTAGCGGGCCTAGCGGGACAGAGAGCGCGGGGAACCCTACGTCTGCGCGCCTCTGAATATGGGCCCTGGGAACCCGGCGACAAGACGCCGTGGCATGTACCTGAACTTCAGTGTCACACTCTCGCGGTAAAGCAGGGATCACATTTATCGACGACGTTCGGAAAAGACTGTTGGTAAATTACCACGGAAGTGGACTGTGGCGCCATATTTTGCCGGCAACGACTTATCTTAGAACTGGTACAAACAATTATCAACTGTCGGTAAATGACCTGTCGCTGGTTTACTGCAGTTTAGCTCGGAACAGAACCCTTCCCCCGTACTAAATTTCTAGAAGTCAAGGGGTCACATATCAGTTCCCTACCTTACCGACCGAGTTACCGACTGTCGATAAAACAGTTGGCGGCCATTTACCGACGGCGACAGTGGCGCCATCTGTCGGTGACAACTGGAACTACGTAGCTGCCCACGAACTGTCTTTATTACTACTAAATTCACATGATCTATGATCGATACGACGACTTATCACCAAATCCGAAACAAGAAGAACGATTCCGGAGATATGGCAACGTGGGGAGTGAATTCGACATCAATGGAGTGATGAAGTGAAGAAAATTTAGCCATCAGGGACAACGAATCGTCCAATTATTGTGGAATCCCCAGACATTGATGTCTTCATTCTACTTTTGTCGCACTACAAAAATTTAATAGAAAGTCCGCAATTATGGTTTTATACGGAACAAATATCTCCTCTAGTTGATTAGCGACGGTACATTCCAATTCAAATTTTAATAATTAAACTCAATCATTTGCTCTTTAAACCAATTTATTACTTCCTTATCACGATATCCTGAGGGCAATTATTTACTTTGTTCTCAGTTGTGTTAAGAAGTGAAGTTGGCCTTAATAAAGTAATTTTAATTTCATTTTACTCGAACTCTACGATTTTCAATTTACTTTTATTCTTATATTTATAATTCTCTTGGATTGTTAAAGCTCTATTTATATTTTCATTGTGGGCAACACTGAGGCGAGAATGATTGCGTGTTCGATTTTTATTTATTTTAAAAACGAATTACGTTCTCAGAACGTTTGGAGAGAAAGAACAACTTCTCTGTTCCCGGGATGATCTTGTCTTGATATTGAAATTCTGGGAAGATCGATTAATTATTTCAAAATTAGTTTCACGATCTAATATCGGGTTTTTTTATCCCTGCGCTCTCTCCCTGCCGTGATCAACACAGACAGGTATTAGTTGCCAAATATTTTCTATCTAAAAGCTATGGATCGTGAGACTATTGGCAGACGAGGTGCAATGTCTGTGCTCCACATAATCTCTCGACTACCATAGAATTCTTATCCTAACCAGCACTCAAAATTCACAATTCTTCAGAATCTTTTTTGTTCTGGCAGTGAATTTAATTCTTGAATTTTAACTCAGCTGTGTGTTACTTTTAATCTTCACGAGCAATGCACAAGATTAGCTGCGGCCTCGTAACCAAATATTATAACTCACACATACATGAGTGTCGTGATAATCGCTGGTTACTTAAAAGCGTGTGATACGTTATGATGTCGCAAATCACTGACGGGGCATAAAAAATATTCGGCAATCCTATTTTTAAACGAACAGAGGTATCAAGTTGAAACTGAAGATAATGATAGAAAATATGATAGGGCACATCTTTTATGTGCCATTTTTTCAAAATCTTGAAAAAAAATTATTTAAAAAAAATTTTTTTTTCAAAATTTTTAAAAAATGACACATAATAGATGTGCCTATTCATATTTCCTATCATTCTCTTAAGTTTCAACTTGATATCTTTGTTTTTTTAAAAATAGAATTGCCAAATGTTTTTTATACCCCGTCGGTAATTCGTGACATCATAACGTATAACACCCCCTTAAGCTTCAGTTCGCTTGTATTATTCGTGGGATTAAACAACCCGAGTTACTAGAGTTAAAATTCTGACAATTCGTTCAAATAAGGTCCCAGCGTATGGGTTAAAAATTCGGAATAGATTCAAAATTCGCCTCGAAAACTCAGTCTGCTTTCACGCACTCAGAATTTTCTTTAGAAATCGACCTTCTTAATTGTTTATCCACATGAGCTCCCAGCGTATTGGTTGAAAATTCGGAGGAGGATTCGGCCGATCCTACTTTTCCAGTAGCGATCGAAAATAACAAACAGTGTAGTCTCTCGGCGTTCAATATGCTTTGGAATTTAAAAATCGTGGTTTTCGATTTTCAAAATAGAATGCGAGTTGCTATATGGAGAGCAGAGAAAGTTAGGCGCCCCTTCTTACGCCAAACTCCATGAGCAATTGAATCGCTTCTCTTGAATAGAAAAAGACGCTTCTCACCTCGTAGAGAGGATCAAAATGTAAGAGGCCGAGACCTGATAGCGAGTCCCTTTTTTAGTTTTGGGCCTTTGGCCTCGCCACTATCGGTCTCCGGTATTTCCGACGCATGGCGTTTCGCGATTCGCACGGTCTTCGATCTACTTTCCCAATTGTATGGATTTTTCTCCTACTCTTTGATCGATTTTGCGCGCGATTTTTTCTTTCGCCCGTAAAGCTCCGGCGCCTGTTCTCGCCTCCCTAATTCTATTGGTCGGGCCTCTTGACATTTTTGGCTCTATTTTCTTCCGCAGAATATTTATTTTCCTGTGCATTTATTTATTGCTTCCTACTGGAATATTCTAGAACCGTCTCGATTTTTAGTACCGTGTCATCCTTTATCTAGTGCCCTTATATTTAATTTGATATTGAATAATTTAATATTTAATTTTTCTTATTGCTTTTTCTCTCATTTTTATAATAATTAATACAGTGGGACCTCGTTCGTGTCGCGGACTTGGGACCGTGAACCTCGTTCGTGTCGCAAACGTCACTTCCGGTC
>JBAGKK010028030.1:0-11102 GCA_037177015.1 Euceroptres primus
TAACTTATTAGACTGTTAAATCCTGACAAGGCGAATGTGAATTCCGGAGGCCGTGAGGCGACGAGGTTGCCGGAGTTTTGGTGTTTTTCTTTATTTAGTGTAAAGCTTTCACAATGTACTTTTGAAGCTCTGTAATTGGCCTCTGACTGTTGGGCTTATTCCATTTATCAATAAATAAATAAACGTAAGACGTTTGCTTTATTAGGAATTCAAATTAACGCGCGAAATTCCGGTCCGTCGTCTGCCGGGAAATAAGACACCGTTTCGCTCGACATACGGTAATATTCTAAGGCTGCTAAAACACTGAAAGCAGGTTAGTTGTTCTTGAAGATTTTACTTGAAAATATATGTTGGTAGAACGGATCTCTTGGCTCTATTGGTAATATCTGAAGACCCGACTTTGCCGTCGGGTGGTAATCTGGAAATTTGCATTGCAAGACTCCACAAGGTTAGTCTTTCAGCCGTGAAATGACACTTTAGCCAACCTTTGGTTACGTTCGGTAAGAGCCATATTACTGATGTTTCTATTACCGAACTGCAGTAATCATTATTTCATTCCTTTTAACATTGAGTATAAAGATACAATTTCAAGATGCTACCATGTTCCTTATCTACCATTAAACTTTCATTTGTTTTTTTTCTGATTGTCAAAGAGTTAAGTCATTAAAAATTTACGTCATTCAGTAGTATTTAAAAATTTAATTTAAAGTGAAATAAACAACAAAAACAAAGCGTTATAATTTTAGGTTATTTCTCTAATATTTACATATTTTTACTCTTTAGAGTAAAGTCCTTGGAACCCCCTTCGCCCTCCAAACCCCCGCTACTCCTAAGCACTAGTAAAATAAAATATGCAGTATGAGCGACTCGTGCAGTTTGGCAAGGAATATTTCTGCCAATTTTCACATTCGTACGTGAAATAATTTCCGAGATGTGCGATTACATTCTATTTTCGTGAGACTTTGTTAAGTAAAATCACAAACTACTGAAAATATCAAACTAGCTTTTTTTACAGTGTGCCAACTCCGAGGCGAGTTTAAAAACTAAAAAAGTTATTTGAACAAATAAAAATACTTATTTGTTTATAATTATTTTCTCTCGTTCGTGACATTTATTAATTGAAGATATTTAATCAACCAACCTCGATCTTTTTTGCTAGAAAAAGTGTATTTCAGCACAATCTCCAAATCTAGAGAAAATCTTGATTATAACCAAAATTGAAAAAAAGTAACATCTAAAACGATTTTTGAGATAAATATAAATTTTTTTTAGTTTTTTTTCTTATTCATTCCGGCTCAAAATTGGATAAGTTTTGGTCATTGCATATCACTATAATTCCTCCAAATTTCGTGACCCTAGCTCAACTCGTTTGCGAGATATGATTCAAAAGGTATTGTGAACGCACACTTTTTACAAACCTCATTTTCGGATTCCTGGGATCGAATTAGGTCGAAAAATATCAAAATTTGAGATTCGAAAGCTTTCGTCATTACAAAGCTTTCTCTATGAGAAAGAAATAATGAATCTTGCTTGAAGGCGGTATCGTATCGGGCAAGTCTTCCCAGGGCATGACTCCCCCCGGGCGTCTCCTCTCAACACGAAAATAATGAATCTCGATTAAAGGCGGCATCCGACAAGCCTTCCCAGGGCATAACTCCCCTTGGGATCTCTTCTCAACTCGAAAATAAAAAACCTCGGTTAAAGGCAGCAACGGACAAATTTCAAATTAGGAAGAGGGAATCAAGCTCTGGGAAGACTTGCCCGATGCCGCCTTTAAAATATCAGTGTTTCTTGGAAATATGAGTTTAAATTTTTTATCGATAAGACATTCCCATCAACTTTAAGTAAAAAATAATTGAGGCACTGAGAATGACAACTAGGTAAAGCCTACTGGAAGATGGCCCCTAAATTATGTTATTTTCAGTTGCTATTGAGGGCCATCTTCAACTGGGCTTTACCTAGTTGTCATTCTCAGTGCGTCAATTATTATTACAAAATGATTTAAAATTTTGTTCAATAATAAAGAATTATAGTTTAGAAATAAAAAATATTTCCAAAAATCTTCAAAACATTTTTTTCCTTTCAAACTTTTTGCAAAGGAATCCGAATACAAGAACTAGAATTTTATCAATAATAAAAGGAGTATTTTCAGTTTTAAATATATTTATTCAAAAATGTCAAATATAAATATTTTTAGTACCTCCACTATTTTAGTACCGTTTAAAAACAATATAGGCACAAGTTGGTACATAATAAACAAGTGCGTATAGTGTTCTTCGATATTGATAAAATACATGTCATCGAGATTTTCTTTTTACAAAGGTTTGAGGTGGATTCATTTAATGAAATTCCTATTCATTCTAGTATCATAAATAATTTAATAAACTTGCTAAGATAATCGCTTAAGGCGAAATTTCTTTTATAAACGATATTATTAGTGCACAAATATAAGAGCTAAAAAGATAACGAAGAAAAGGTTCAGTAAATATTTTCTATATACAAATCTGATATACTTCATTCTGTTTTCTTTACTAAATATTTTAAACTATAGATAGAATTAGTTTTAATTACTTCATGAAGAGAAAAATGAGATCGTTAACTATACTGTAATCAACTTTCCAGAACACCATGGACATGGATGAAAGTTGGGCTCGAGAATACATACATCGCTGTAATCCTTAATTTCAGAGAGAATGTCAAAAATTTGAGATGCAGTTTCATCCTTCAAGTCTACATTATCTTCAACTTCTTCTGAGCAAATGATTTTGTCAGGATTGAGGCGTCTGTTTTCTGCCCCTTCCAAATTTTCTAAAAGGGAAAACAATTTTATTATTTAAATGTTTTTATAATGTTAATTTGAATAGAGTAATCTAATAGGGGCCCAAGTTCGCAGCTTCAGAGATAGGATCGATCGGGAATAGTGTGATACGGGACATCGTGAGATAACCATAAAATTTTAAATGAAAAATCCATTAATTTATTTAACATGAACCAAATTCCTGCAGGAAGAAAGAATGTCGTTTAATGGCTTCCTTAAAGGCGTCCACGAAGGATCTTACGTGGTGCTCTATATGAGCCCACAAAGAATTTTCTGTAGGGGGGGGGGGGGTGCAATTTGGTGATTTCTACATTGGTCAAAATCCATATTTTCTAGAAAAAGATGAGAAAAATTAGTAGAAAAAGGGTGATCGAAAAAACGTGATGTCATATCTGAAGTGGGTGTTTCGTCAATACGTAACAAAGGGTAGGGACGGATGAAAAAATCTTTAAAAATTGCATGACGTCATATGCGAACGCTCCCTTCGCTCTCCTGATGACTTGAGCGAGCTATGACGACAGCAGCAATGCCATCGGCGAAATCCATCAGCCTGGTGTCCACCGGCAGATCTATTTCAAGGGGTGGAGTCCATGTCATCTGATCACGGGAATTTTCATGTAGGAATGGGATTTGTCTATGGTGGTCTTTATTTTGACATACCGGAAAAGTTGACACGAGGGATCATTTTCTTGTAAGTTTCCCTGAAAGAAAAAATTAGAAAAAAATCCAAAATCAATCGGACGATGTTTAGGGGTTCCCCAAAGCTGTTAAATATTGAACAAATTGAAAGATTTTTTAGTGTTTCATTATTCGGTCTTTAAATACGTAGTAACTGGGTGGGAATCTCAAGGTAAGCTTACTGACACAAAGTTTGACGAATAGCCAATTTTCTTCCATTGGGCTAGTCCAAAAAAGCTGGACGAGTAGACACGGCCCTTTTTCATTTGTTTGAATTCATCGTGCGCACCTAAAATAAAGATGTTTGTAACAGTTTATGTCTCCTTAAGGGTTCAGAAGCCATTTTGTCTCATTATTTGTAAAGATAAGACAAACCTCATATCAATGAGTCAAATTTATAACACGCTCGCTACCGGCGTCAGGCGACCACACACTCAGATAAATATCATCTTGCGCCAAAAGAATGTTTCTTGATACAAATGGAATTTCCTCTTAAAGTTTTTTCTCTAATTTCACCAGCATCTGTTGTTTAAAGCTTGTCCCGTTTCCTGAAATTACATTCACCGTAAAAAAGTGGAAATTTTTCAGCCTCCACATCTTTCGTCTTTAATTCTTTATAAAACTTCAAATACGTAAAGTAACATAGTAAACAGAAATTTCCGATATATATATATATATATGTTGATTCTGTTTTAATCTCACTTAAAAAAGGAGTTTCACAAACCACTAGTTCCCTTAAATATGGAAACTCTCAAAAGGATGAGCCCTGCTGAAAATTCCCATATGGGGCTCTATATAGGAACCCATATGGAATCATGGTTAAGAGGATTTTTATTGATCTCAAAAGGAATCCTTTTGTAGCAAATACAGTCCTCTTGAGACAAACTTCACCTAATTTTTAAGCTAATAGATAATGTTTTGAACCATTCAAAAGTGATCTATAACAAAACACGCAAGACGACGATATGCTTTTGTTTCAAGACAACTTTTTCTCTGAGTGGTAGGCGTGATTTCTGCATTTCGACGCAGCACAGGTTTTAACATGTTTAAGTGCTTTTTCAGTGTTTGCGAACGTTCGGCCATGTGATTCACTGGTAAATGCAATAGACGTATATCGTTACTCCGGTTTGTGAGTATTGTGAATCAAAAGGACTTTCTTGCGTTTGAGTGCAAGTTCGTGTAAATGATGTGACATTATAGTCGGCGTGCTATTATTTTTCTTGTGCCAACATCAAATGTTGTTTTTGATCTTAAAACCAGTAACGAGTGCAAGGAGACAAAACAATAGGGTGTGGTTAGTAGGAATCACTATGAGTGTGTTTACACCATCTAGCGGCCACACTATTTTTAGGTATAAGTCAAACCTGAAAGAGAAACTGTATCTTCTTTTCGGTCACACCAACATTCACTCCGTCGCTACACCACTCTCAGGCGTAGCTTACACCTAAAACTGATCTGGCCGCTAGGCACTCTATTCCTGATATATCTGGAAACTAGCACTCGCCTACGATGATTTTAAATTTTTGTCAGAGGGTGTTGCCGGATAAGCATGTCAAATCAGCCCCCGCTCGTATCAGGCTGAAATTTATGTCAAATTTTCATCCTGAGGTAGTAAAAAACTACAAAGAATTTTAACCTTCAATTGCATTTTTTTGGAAGTTATGGAGGGGAAAAAAATCAAAAAAGTGTTTTTTCTTGAAAACCGCCTGACCAATTTTTATGAACAAAATGTATGTTGTGGAGACCGATAAGACAATTTACCAAAAAATTCAAGAGAATTTTATGGGGAAAATAGCAGGTAAAAAATATGTTTAAATTCTTTAACAATTTTTTTTTAAGGTGATGTTTTTGACGTGCGACCACCATCTTTTCACAAACAAATCTCTACATCCTCTTAATTAACATATTTTTTCCCTGAACTGATCGGAGTGGTGCGCCATAGTTAAAAAAAATAAAAGCTGATTTTCGTATTACCAAATAGAAACCTCACATGACAAATGCATTACGATATACTGTAATAGTTAATAAAAAGTCAGAAAACAACAGAAAAAAGAAGTAAATATATTTACAAAATGACAGACTACCTTTTCAGGGAATTGGTCTAATTGTTGCCGAGAGTCGGGTTAAAAATGTGCGTGTGTACTAATTTCCACACCGCCCAAGAGGTACAGTATGTAGCGCGTTTTTTTAGTGGTTTCCCCAGGAGGCCTGATCCACTTCCTCCCGCTGATTTTAGTCTGTTATGATTTAGTGGGAGAACTGAGAAGAGTTAAGAAGTTATTGAAATGGAGCATGTATCACTGTAAAACAAACGATAATACTATAATGTCAGATAATTTCGTAATACCAAATAATAACATATACTTAGACACAAACCACACAAACCTAAACTTTGATAAATGATCATATAACCAAAAGAAACCTAATACTAAATAGATTTATGTTATGAGCGATCCAAAACAAGTGTACTTATTGTCAAACTTTGATAACCACTTCAGATCGTGAATAGTGTCAGACAAGTCTCGAGCATCAACTTGATCTTGAAAATAACTTCGAATAATAGCACTATGAGTAGTTTTCACTTATTTGACAATGCAGTTGTCATTGGTTTCCAACGTTTAGATATCCCTAAGATTTACTGTGTCGATAATAATACAAGTAAGCTTGTATCATTATATAAAATTATTATTATTATTATTATTATATAAAATACAAGCTAGCTTGTATTTTATACAAACAATAAAAATCTGAGTTTTATTTATATAGATTAACAACATTCTAAGACATTACAAAACACTACAAAACATTGCAATCTTATTTTAATGGGTGTGGTACAAAGACCAATCATATCATTGACAGGAAGGGGATTAAGCCTTCTCCTCTATTTAAATAAAACTTAGATATTCATTGTCTGTGGCAAATACATGCCAATAGTTTAGTGGTATTATTATTATCAACACAGTAATTAATCGTCGGGATATCAAAAAGTTGGAAGCAAATGACAACTGCATTGTCAAACAAGTGAAAACCGCTCATAATGCTATGATTAAAAGTTATTTTCAAGATCAAGTTGATGCTCGAGACTTGTCTGAAACTATTCACGGTCTGAAGTGGTTATCAAAGTTTGACAATAAATATACACCTTGTTTTTGATCGTTCATAACATAAATCTATTTAGTGTTAGGTTTCTTTCGGTCATATGATCATTTATCAAAGTTTAAGTTTGTGTCGTTTGTGTCTAAGTATATGTTATCATTTGGTATTACGAAATTATCGTGCATATGTGGTGTGGAAACTACTGCACACGCACATTTTTAACCCGACTCTCGGCAACAATTAGACCAATTCCCTGAAAAGGTAGTCCGCCATTTTGTAAATATATTCACTTCTTTTTTCTGCTGTTTTCTGACTTTTTACTATCTATTACATCATATCGTAATGCATTTGCCATGTAAGGTTTCCATTTGGTAATACAAAAATCAGCTTTTATTTTTTTTAAACTATGGCGCACCACTCCAATCAGTTCGGTGAAAAAATATGTTAATTAAGGGGATGTAGAGACTTTTTTGTGAAAAGATGGTTGTCGCACGTCAAAAACGTCACTTTAAATAAAAATTCTTCAAAAATTCAAACATTTTTTTACCTGCTGTTTTGGCCTTAAAATTCTCTTGAATTTTTTAGTAAATTGTCTCATCGGCCTTCCCAACATATATTTTGTTCATAAAAATCGGTCAGGCGGTTTTCAAAAAAACCACTGTTTTGATTTTTCTTTCCCCCTCCATAACTTCCAAAAAAATGCAATTTGAAGGTTAATTTTTTTGTAGTTTTTTACTACCTTAGGATGAACACTTGATATAAATTTCAACCTGACACGAGCGGGGGCCGATTTGACATGCTTATCCGGCTATACCCTTTTTAACATTTGTGTTCAAAGTATTCAAATATAATTTTTAACTATGTTCATGTCTTATTATGCCCTGTTACATTTAAACAGCCCTGAGTAGGTAAATATAAAATAAGAAACAATCTCAAAAAATGTTCAATTTGTTTGGGGAACCCCTAAATATTGTATGATTGGGTTGAGACATTTTTTTTATCTTATTCGCTTTGGCAACCTCACGAGAAAATGACCCTTGCCGGAGCGAAATTCCACTTTTAAATTTTACCCGTACATAAGGACCTCCGTAGGATTTGGCCCTAGTTCAGGATATATGATTGTTTGGTAGAGAAAAAAAATCCCATCAAATATTTTTTGAAAATTTCAAAAAATGGCGGAGATATTGGACTTTTTTGAAAAATTATATATCTTTGGTTCAATATAAAGATTTGAAAATTTTGTGAAAAAAAAAATAAAAATAAAAAATGCGTTCCCCAAAAAGTGTCATTTTTAATTTTTTTGTCAGAGAGAAGTCTAAGTGTGCTCTATAAGGCCTGAAAGTATTGGAGTGGGTTTTCCAATGGGTTTCGAGAAAAAAAATTCAAAAATCAGGTCTTGAATGGCAAAGCGCGGCTCGCTAGGACAAAAACGTGTCTAATCAAATTGATTTTCAGACCACAATTTTTATCCGATTTCAACGTTTCTTTTTAAAATGAAAGTTAATAAAATGCTGCACACATCTTTTTCAGTCGATTTTTTAAAAATAAAATAATTAGATTCATACCAAAATATCTAGAATCAATTAAACAACCATCCAGAAATGTTGTTCAGAAGGACTGCAGAATTTAAAAAATTTATTAATTTTTTATAAACAAATACAGTACCGTCGGAAATTATCAAACCGTTAAAAAAAATCCTATGAGAAACTCGCCGGTCTGTTTTTGTGACTAACTCCACAAAAATAAAAATAGGGAGATTTTTTAGAAATCTTTGGAAAGCTTATTAAATTCCGCGTCGATTGAGCTCTATATGAAGTATTTTCGATAAATTTAACCCGAGAAAGTATGTGAGAAATATAGGGATAATTTTCATTTTTGGTCAATTTTCGCTCCTCAAATTTGACTCAACGGCAACTTTCAGGAAAGTGATGGGAAAATTCTGATAGTCACACAGGATGAACCGTGAAACTTCCTCTTTAAAATGAGACCAAGAACGTAAGAAAATGTGCAATAGTTCTCGAATTGTCATAAAAAATGTAGAAGTGTGTCCAAGACGAAACACTGTCACAGGTCATTTTGATACGGTTTTTTCCGTAGATTACGAATCTGAAAACGAAAATGCTCTAGCACATCAAGTTTTTGGAAAAAACGATGTCAAACTATCAAGGAAAAAACCGTTTGTCAATACTGTGTTATGGTGTAGCACAGGTTTTTTAAATACGATTTTATTAATTCTTTTTTTAATCAAAAGCTTAAGAAATTTACAACAGAACTATACAGCGAATTTGAAAATATTGTTAAAAACATTTTGTTGTTTAATAAAAAAAAAGAGTAAATGGGGAAGCAAGATTGGCGCGCGCTCGGCTGTAAAACCTGTGCTACACCATAACACAGAATTGGTCTACAGTTTTTTGCTTAACACTTTTTTAGTTTAAGGTTCAAGCTTTCATAGAAGGTTCAAGCCTACATAGAACATGCTATCACGTGGCATTATTTTTTAACGAGGCTTAAAAATTGTCGAAAACGTGTTTTTTTTTTTGACATACTGACTCCCTTTTTTTTCAGAAACTTGACGTGCTGGAGCATTTTTGTTTTCAGATTCGCAATCTACGGAAAAAACAGTCTTTTGTCTCTATTTCCCGTACGTTAACGAAGGATGTAAGATCGACTATCGTTCGACTGACCGATTTTCGTCTTGGGCACGCTTCCACATTTTTTATGATAACTCGAGAACCATTTAACATTTTCTTATGATCTTGGACTCATTTTAAAGAGCAAGTTTCACGGTTTATTCTGTGTGATTGAGATTTTATCCATCACGTTCCTGAAAGTTATTTGTTTATAACAAATGTTGTTCGTGGTCGCACGCGCGTGTCATGCCATGTGCAACCCTGAGCATCCGTTTGCCCCTCTAGGTATATCGAGTAGCTTGGGAAGCGGGAGCGCGATAGGCCAATTGCTTGCTCTACAGCGGAAGGCATGTGTCAATCTGAACATTTATTACAATTTCAAGCGTACAACAAGTACAAATTGATTCGTGTTTCAAAAAGATCTTTCTTAGAAGGTGCTTCTTTCGCGTAATCCCTCAAATAGTCAATAAATTGGTCATTTCTGGTCCTCGTATCCTGTTGCTTTTTTAACTTTTTTTTTATCTCGTCTTGTTCGTACAAAAATTGTGAATTTTCATTTTTCAAAAGAAAAAAAAATGGTTTCTCCTTTCCAAGATGCGGGCACAAGAAAATTCCAATGGGATATATTCAACATATTAATACCAACTTTAAAAAAAAATTAAGAGCAAAACATCGTTGTGGTTTTTGAGAAAATTGAGTTAGAAAATTTTTAGAAAAACCGCCACCATATTGTTAATTTTAAAATTGTTTAAAATTTTCCGGTGAATTTCCCCGGTACGTGCGTTCTCGAAAATTATAAACGGGGTTTTTTCACCTTAAAAGTTCAAATACTCCTAACTTTGTCAACAAAATTTTTCATTAAATCGGTGAAATACGTTTCATCTAAAATCATTTGAAAAACAACATATTTCGTGCGGAAACGATTCTGCGTCTTGAGCATGCACAGCCTGTCCGTTTGGAAATGAATTCGGCCCCACATAATGTGTTTATCCAAATTCATATTATAAGTATAAAATTAATAAATTACATTTAACAATTAAATATGATGAAGAAAACGATCTTGATTATATTCATAGTCATTTAGAGCTATTGAGAATCGTTCCGAATTGTTACCATAAAGTGGCCCTATCAGGTACAACTTTTACGTATTTTTTGAGGTTTTTTTATCTTTATGCTAAAGAAAAAAAATTTTCAGCTTTTTTTTACAGGCAGTTAGAGGACTCAATTTTAGAGAGAAATCAATCATTTTTAGATTTTGCAGTCATTTTCTACTTACTAATTATCATTGTCAAAAAGTTGTACCTTTTTGTAACGCCGGTCTTTTCAATAAGTACAATTATTTTTCTTTTTAATGTTTTAAATTAATAAAACAATTTTCTAATATTTAATTTCTATTTAGAATTATTACTCAACTATTCGAGAATACGTTTTGATGGTAAAGTACGAACAAAAATACGGGCAACCGAGGATTCTTTATTACTTTTGTACTATTGAACTGATACAAAGTTTCGAGGTCTAAAGAATTTTTTTAAATGCACTCACATATTTTATCATTTTTAAATGCTTGTACAGTGGTCGCATAAAATTCCAAACTTATCCTCAGTACAGTAGAAATCCTTCTGAATTTTATATACTAGGAGATTATTATTCTGATTCTCATTATCATATTAAAAAACATACTTAAAGTGAGTTGTACCTAATAACCTCACCATGCGCGAATAGCCCCACTCTGTGGTATAAACATTTTTGTCGCTATGCGACTTATCGCACGGCACGCAACTTCTTCCTATAATTAAGGTCTGCCTCCACTAACACTTGCCTTTATTTTTTTCGTCAAATTTTAACTAAACCAGGCATACAATGTTTTTTATCAGTAACAT
>JBAGKK010028041.1:0-11102 GCA_037177015.1 Euceroptres primus
ATCTTAAATTATTTTAAAAATCAAGATCATGCAAAATTTTCATTTTGCTCCAAAAAACTTTCATTAGAGAAAGAGAACTTATTAAATATTAATCTACTCAGACATAAAACATCTATTTTTTCCCAACATCCTGTATAACGTTTATTACTAATTTTTGGTTATCGTAATAAAATAATGCGCTAATAAAAATATGCGCAATATCGTATTTGTAATTAAAACGAACAAATAAAATCGCTGAGTATAATAGAGGTGAGAGTGCGATGCTGTCAAAGCAGAAAGAAACTTTAGAAAAGGACAATGGCTTCACCTAGGTTACATTAGATTTTTGTAATAAAAATGCTTGCTACACTAAATTTTGAAAAAAAAATTTTTTCAAAATAAAAACTGAAACTCACCAGACATCGATGTATCAGTATATTCTTTATCATTTCCCAAAATTTCAGTGCTATATTTGCATTTCTCTAATAATAAACCCGCTGAATATGAATAAGGAACGGTCGGTAATTTGGGACGTTATTATGTATCAAATGCCCTTAAAAATTTCCAAAAGTTTTTAAAGCATAATTTTAATATGAAATTAATTCACAGAGTCTTAACAAACTTTACTGACTTTAAATAATGTCAATTCCTAGTTTCAAAAGTCATAATATTTATCGAACTAAATTCAGAAATGCCGCCAAAAAATAATAAATTTAATTTCTAGGCACAATGATTTCGCTTGGAAGCTGCGAAAGCACCAAGGTAGTATAAGGAACATCCCTTTCCAAGAGGATCTTTCCCAAAATACAACATGGGGCCCACAATTGCAAACTGACCTTGTTCGCCTTCGTCAGGGCATCGTAGGTGCACAATTTTGGTCAGCCTACGTCCCATGCGAAGCTCAATTTTTAGACGCAGTGCAATTAACTTTAGAGCAAATAGACGTAGTTCGTAGGCTTGTCTCAAAATATCCAAGGAGGATGAGGTTGGTGACCTCGAGTGAGGAATTAAAAAGGGCTCACAAGGATGGAGTTATAGCTAGTTTAGTTGGCATCGAAGGAGGTCACAGCATAGGATCTTCCATGGCTGTCCTCAGGAGTTTTCACCTTCTTGGTGCACGCTACATGACCTTAACGCACAAATGCAACACTCCTTGGTCCGTTTTAAGATTAAAATTTTGTTATTTAATTCTAATCATATTCAAGCATTTTCTAAACTTTTTTCTTCCTTTGCAAAGACAAATGTCTCAGCTTATTTATATATTCAGTGAAATCAATTCTCAAAAGCAGAGAGGCGCATGAAATATATTCCAAAATTCACATGTCATAATTTTCATTTGACCAAAATTCATGTTACCGAATAATCATTTGCCATAATTTTTATTTATTCGAATTGTCATTCAGCATAATTTCCATTTATTCGAGTGTTCATTTATCATAATTTTGATTGGTCCGAATCGCCATATGCCATAATCTCTATTTATCCTATTTCTATTATCGTTTGTCATAATTTTTATTTGTCCTAATATTTGTCCTAATTTTCGTTTCTTCTAATTTTCATTTACCCGATTAGCCATTTGTCCTGATTTTCGTTTGTCCTAATTTTCATTTGTCCGAATAGCCTTTTGTTATAATTTAAAATTACCCGAATCGCCATTTATCATCATTTTTATGTATCAGAATAACCATTTTTCATAATTTTTATTTGTCCTGATTTTCGTTTGTTATAATTTTCATTTATCCGAATTGACATTTGTAGTAATTTTTATCCTAATTTTTGTAATTTTTGTCCTAATTCTCATTTGTTCTAATTTGCATTTGTTCGAATGGCCATTTTTCATCATTTTTATTTATCCAACTCGCTATTTGCCATAATTTTTATTTATCCGTATCGTCATTTGACCTAATTTTCACTCGTCCTAATTTTCATTTGTCATAATTTTCATTTATCCGTATTGTCATTTGTAATAGTTTTTATTTTTCCTAATTCTCATTTGTCCTAATTTTCATTTATCCTAATAGCCATTTGTCTTAATTTTTATTTTTCCTAATTTTCGTTTGTCCTAACTTTCGTTTCTCCCAATATTCATTTGTTCGAACACTCATTTGCTATAATTTTTATTTATACCAATTGTCATTTGTCATAATATTTATGTATCCGAATTGTTATTTGTCATAATTTCTATTTATCCGAATTGTCATTTGTCATAATCTTTATTTGTCCGATTTACAATGTGCCATAATTTCTTTGTTCCCGAATTCTCATTTTTCCTAAATTTCATTTGCCCGAAGGAACATCCGCCTTAACAATAATGGCACGAAATTCAAACTTAAAATTCTGATTGAATGAATATGAATTTCACGCCATTATTGTTAGGGCGAATGTTCCTTTGGGAAAATGAAATTTAAGACAAATTAATCAGAATTCGGTTACAAAGAAATTATAGCACATGGTAAATTGGACAAATGAAGATTATGAGAAATGACGATTCGGATAATTAGAAATTATGCCAAATAACAATTCGGATACATAAATATTATGACAAATGACGATTTGGATAAATAAAAATTATGGCAAATTGCTGCTCGAAAAAATTAATATTAGGATAAAATTAAAAATTATGACAAATGGCTATTCGGACAAATAAAAATGAGGACAAACGAAAATTATGAAAAATTAAAGTTAGGACAAATGGCTAATCGAATAAACGAAAATTAGAAAAATTAAAAATTATGACAAATGATAATTTGGATAAACAGAAATTATGGCATATGGCGATTCAGATAAATCAAAATTGTGACAAATGAACATTCGAATAAAATAGAATTTATGGCGAATGGCAATTCGGGTAAATAAAAATTATGGCAAATGATTATTCGGTAACACGAATTTCGGTCAAATGAAAATTATGTCAAGTGAATTTTGGGGTATATTCATATGCCTCAAAAGGAGAGAACACTGAGAAAGAGATTTGTTTCATTCATTAAAAAATTGATTGCATGAATCAAAAAAATCGTTTTCTCAAATCTTAACACTTGGGTTGGAAAAATATTTCCCATTTTTGACTAAAAATTTTCAAAACTTTGATAATCTTCTTCAGAATTCCTTTTAACTTCATGTTAAGGAAGTGAAAAATTTATTTAATCCTATGAGTTTTTTTGTATTTATTTAAAAAAATATAATTTCAGGGCTGATTCATCTTCAGTGGAAGATCCGAATGAAGATGCCCCCATGGATTTTCATAGTGATGGACTTTCCGGGTTTGGAAAAGCTGTTGTCAAAGAACTGAATAGACTAGGAATGTTAGTCGATCTTTCTCATGTTTCTATAAGAACCATGAAGGATGCCCTTGCCATTACGAAAGCCCCAGTCATTTTTTCGCACAGTGCTGCAAGAACTCTTTGCAATTCATCAAGCAATGTTCCAGATGATGTCTTAAGAAATTTAGTAAGAACTCTTTACTCCACTGATTCAATTTTCAGAAATTTAGTGAGAAATCTTTATTCCACTGATTTAATTTTTCAGAAAATAGACTTAAATTACAACAAAAGAAATATCGAGGGGTTAATCCCTCGACTTACATCCCTCCCTGAACACCAAATTTCAAGATTTCAAAGATTTCAAAAGATTTGAAGAGATTTTAAGGATTTCAAAAAATTTCGAGATATTTTAAGAGATTTCAAATGATTTCAAAAGATTTAAAGGATTTCAAAGTTATTTTGACCATATCTATTTTTATAAAAGAACCATTTTTGTAAACTTTACAGAGAACAAAGCTATATCATATACATACATACAATATACCATAGTTAAAAAAAGATAAAATTTACGGATTTGACATATTTTCTCTACAAAATCTATAAAATGTTTTCTAAAATAATTAGTTGCTTCTTTATTATTGTATTTTTTGGTTTAACACTGAGAGAAAAAATCGTGTAAACAAATGTTGTATTGTTAGCTCAATATAATTTTTGTTGGTTCAAAAACACGTTTTACGGTGAGCCTCAACCATCTTCAACCTAAAAGTTGTTGAACTCAATGTTTCTTTACAGAAAGCATCTTTCTGTTGATTTATGAGCAATTCAAAGGCAAATTTCAAATCTTGGAGAGACTTAAACATAAAAAAACCCATTTTTTTTTTTTTACTATAGTATTACATCAAACAGAAAATTAAATGAAAATCTTGCGAAATACTTTCTTAATATAATAACTCCCCATCCTACAGGTTTTTTTGTTAAATAAATACATAAATAACCTTAATGACGAAAAATAAATTTTTCTTATACAAAATCCTCCATAAAACATACAGTTTTCAATTTCTCCAATTCTTTTAAAATACTTTTTTACTCAGTTTTTAGTGTCGATTAACACTTCCTAAACAATAATTTTAAAAATGTCAAACAAAGAATTGAATTTTACTTATTTCAAAAAGGGCTCGACACTTTAAAAAAAATAATTAAAAAGTTTAAAAACTATCCAAAACTAATAAAAAATAAAGAAAGGTTGAGTGCAAAAACGCTTTAATAACCTTAATGACAAAAAATCATTTTCTGCTATACAAAAATCTCCATAAAACGTAGTTTTCAATTTATCCAATTCTTCTATAATACTTTTCTACTCAGTTTTTAATGTGGAATAAAATTTCCTAAGCAGTAATTTAAAATATGTAAAACACAAAATTGAATTTTACTTATTTCAAAAAGGGCTCGATACTTATTTTTAAAAAAATATTTTGAACCTTCAAAAACTATCTAAAAGTAATAAACAATAAAGAAAAATCGAGTGCAAAAATGCTTTAATAACCTTAATGGCAAAAAACCATTTTCTGATATACAAAAACCTCCACAAAACGCACAGTTTTCAATTTATCCAATTCTTTTATAATACTTTTTGACTAAGCTTTTAATGTAGAATAAAACTTGGCAAGAAATAATTTAAAATACATTATTTATTTATTTATTTCAATTATATTCCCCGCGAAGCTTTTCTTAAATTTGAATTTTACTTATTTCAAAAAGGGTTAGATACTTTATTTTCGATTTAAGTATAAAATACTTAAAAGTTATCAGAAAAAAGTATTTTGTAAACAAAAGTCGACTGCATGAATTTTCAGGTTGAAAATACTTGAGGCTCACCATAGTTTTGTTGGCTGAAAGAAATGTTTTGCTATGCTAAAAAATATTTGGTTGAATCAACAAAAAAATTTTGTTGCACAAATACCAATAAAATAATTTTGTTTTCTGAACCAAACAGTTTTCTCAGTGAAATTTTAAAGAAAGGGTTTTAATTCACTGGCAACATTTCTATTCAATATACAATTTAATAAATCCGAGAATAAATCTTTTTATAAATTGTGAATAATTATGATTGAAATGATAAAAATACTTTTTAAAATAAAAACTCAGAATATTGCTAACATGAATAGATTCACTATTCGGAAAAGATTTTTAAAGGAATAAAAATGTCAAGAAATTTCAAAAGATTTGAAAGATTTCCAGAAATTTTAAAAGATTTTAAAAGATTTCAAAGATTTCACAAAGGCATGAATATCAGATTTCAAGAGTGATCAACCCCACGGGGAATATATATTATTCAATAATGATAATTAATTTTCTTGAGTTGGTAAATAATATTCCGTCATTGGCAAAATAAATTCAGGGAGAAAATGTGCTTTATCTTATCATATAAATAAAAAAAATAACTTCATGGAACAAGATTATCTGGAAAAGGTTCTAATCTCTAGGAAAAAGTTTAGACATTAATCATATTTTTTTCTGTTACAGTCTCTTAACGGTGGCCTCGTTATGGTTAGTTTTGATAGTGCTCATCTCAATTGTGGGGACAAAGCTTCTCTGTTCGACGTCATAGGTAATTACACAAAAAAGATATTTTTAGTATTGATAAGAAAGCAACGAAGGTACAGTTTTTGTTTCATATGGCACATTTTTTCCATGCAGCTCACATAAATCATATAAGAAACACAGCTGGTGTTAATCATGTGGGCTTAGGTGCTGGATATGATGGAATTTTAAGGTAAAAAAAATAAATTCAATAAAAAAATCAATAACTTTATTAATAAATCAATATTTTAGAACAAATTTGAGTTTAAAATGAAATCAAATAAAAATTTCGTTGATTTGAAAGTTCAGAATTACAGGTATATTAAGTTTTAAAGTAAAAAGAAATAAAAATGTACATTTAAGTAATCAACTGCTTGTTCACTTAACATACAAGAATTTTATGAAGATTTATCTAAACTAAAAAAATTAATTTAATTCAGTGACTATTATAAAGGATCCTATTATTGTTTTAAAATCTTTGTCTGAGTTTTCATTGTGCGAATCGAATGATTAATTTTGCATTTGCAGTCCTCCGACAGAACTTCCTGATGTATCTGGTTATCCTCTCTTATTGGCGGAATTGACAAGAGATAGAAGATGGTCAGCATCGGACATAAAAAAACTCGTAGGTGGAAATCTTTTGCGTGTTCTTACGGAAGTCGAAAGTCACGCTTCTGCTCTTTCTAATCAATCTCCTGCTGAGGAATGGATCCATCAGAATCTCATAAAAGACACTGCTTACTGCAGATATGACGTTAATTAAAAATCAAAAAATTAAATAAACCAGGAAACTGTTTCATAATCCTACAAAATTTCTATAGACTTTTTTACAATAATTCTTAAAGAAAAGTGTTTCTGGATTTTTAAAACAAAAGCTAAAATCTGTAGATAATGAAATTGTTATTTTCACTACGTTTATTTATTTCATATGTAATTTTACATAAAACACTTCAATTATAAAATTTAGTTAGAATTTCTAAATAGTAATTGTCGATTTAAATCAGTGATTAAAGATAAAATATTCTTTAGTCAGTTACTAGAGAGAAAGCATTTAACAAATCGAGAAACATCTTTTCACTTAATTACTGCAATTAAACTGAACTGTACAAATATACAAACTGCCTGAGTATTTTTTAAAACTTATTTCTATATAGAAAACTTGATATGTTATTGTCACTTTACAGAAAAAAACACAAAATTTTACATTTTTAATAAAATTCGATATAAAGCATATCGCTTCCACTTTTTTCAAATAGATCTAGTGTCACTAATTGAGAAAAAAGGACAATCGATAAATCGATACCGTTATGTGTGAAATTAACGGTAATTTTATTCAATAGTTATAACGGAAACACAAACAATTGCATTTCATAAGTGTTCGTATATTACGCGATTGCATTTACGTTTAGAGAGAAAAATATGACCATGTAATATTTATTATACCGTTCAGGAGAATATATTGTTATATAAGAAAAAATAATAATACTGGTTTTTTATAGAAAAGATATTCTTTAACTAAAGAATCAATACAATCATGAAATAAAGAAAAGTATTTTACATATATGAAAGAAATAACAATGTATAGTGAAATTTTTGAAATAGATTCTTAATATGTAATAATGCATTAATTTTTTGATGCATTAGAATCCGAAAGCTATTTTTTCATTTTTTATTTTTATTTTAAAAAATGTCAGTGACCATCAATTTAATCAAAATTGAATGAGTCATCAAACAAAAGGATTCTTATTTGAAAAAAATGATTAATTATTACGTTAATTCTTTTAAAATAAGATTCCTTTTTTAATAAAATAAGAATCTAATTTTAAAAAATTATTAGTTAATAATTATTAGGTGAATTCTTTTAAAATAAGAATACTTTTGCTTGAAGACTAATCCACTTTCGAATAAATTGATGGCCATTGATGTTTTTAAATAAAATTAATTAAAAATGAAAGAATAGCGAATTTTGAATTCTAATGCACCAAAAAAATAGTGCATTAGGAATCTATTTCAAAAATTCTTTTAAAATTAATAATTAATAATTAATTATTATTGTTTATTAATTATTAATTAATTATTAATTAATTCTAACCGATTTATGTAATTAATAGAATACATCAATTAATCAATCCATTAATTAATCAGTCAACCAAGCCACTCTAAAATATACACAGAAAAAAAAAGAACGTTTACTTTAATTCCTCTATGAAAATTACATGCAACGAAAATTAACTTCAAAGAATAAACTGCCCAAAATGGATGTTTTTCGTTTGTTCTGAAATTCAATTCTGATTTAAACAAAGTTTCCATTTAATTTAAATAAATTAATGTTCTTTGATTCAAACAAAATTTGTTTACGTCAAGTATATTTTTTTGTTTGACCCATTTTTAATTGGACAGAACAAATTTTTTTCCCAGTGTTGAAAGATGTAAAATTATCTGAATAAAATAGATCAAAAATTATTCTTCTAACAACAATTACCTGCAAAAAATTGTATCTATAGTTATTTCTGTCCCTCAATTGCACTATTTTTATATTCTCGCAAGTTGTTACACATGCGTAAGATTCTAATATCAGATTAATTCCTTCAACAATGAAATGTCTATATGCACATGCTGATGAATCAAACAACGAAACACCTTCAAAATGCATTTGCTCTGAATAATTCATACTCTACAGGTGGGAGGAATATCCGATAAATATATTAATCGACTCAAGAGTCGACTTTATTTAATTAAATTTGCATCTTATTTCGATTTTATTTACGTCGACTGCAGCAACTAAAGATCCCTTGTCACGTTTTTGCAGAAGCCGTCGTCCGTAGTATAATAAATTTAGAGTCCGTCCGTGCAAAGAACTTGTCTGAGCCTTTGCAAGATGAGTCAATTTCAACGAAAAAAAAAGTAAACGATGAAAGTGGGCATGAATGAGTTGTATGGCAACTACTATACAGTGTCACTTCAGATTCAAGAACCTTTCATCTGTTCAGTAGTTAAATGTCTATAATCTGTAACTATGTCAATTTAAAGAGTTTCTTCATTACCTTTTTTATTCCTTTTGTATACATGTGACTATCTTCTCTATTCGCTTTGATTATCTATAAAAATATAATCAACTACTTACAGTGAAATAGGCACAATCAGAGTTCAGATGATTTTAAAATTAATTTTTGAATTTATTGCCTTGTATGTTGTTATCAATTAATATCTGATCTTTAAATTTATCCGTAATATCTAAGTTCTGTAATTATTTGAGTTATTTTACATTTTTATAATATTAAGGACATTAATTTTTGTAAAAAGTACAATCTTAAGATGAAGGATACCAAATTACTGATTAAAAAAAAAATTACTTGCAAAAGCAAAGCTACAATATGAAGGGGTCTAGGGGATACTTCTGTAAGTGGAAAGAGGACGTTATTATAAGACAGAAAACGAGTCTTCAGAAGAAAAAGTAGTTTATGTTCAGCCACCCGAATTTTTAAATGATTTTTTTAACCGAGAAACGAGTTTTTCAACTTTCTCATCTCGAAATTGGAACATATCATTTTAGAAAACAGTGTTTGTGATTAGGTATTGAAAAATCTGGATCTTAGATGTAACTTGATTCTGGATCGCAATAATTAAATACTATGTAAAAGTAAAAATTTTCATTTTCAGGAAATATTCAAAAAGAATTAAATCCCTAGTGATAAAATCTAATTACAATCTAATAAATAAAATCTGATTATTATGCTTCAACGACAAAGGAGCAATTTATAAGTTAAGATGGGAAATTACTTTTGTTTCCAACTAGTGAATCTATCGAAAAAGAAAATACCGATTGTGTTTCAAATTGTATGCAATTTTCTTAATCTTGCCTAAAAGAACAGCATGATTTTCACATTTTCATAAATCGGCCGGATTTATCAAATGATCTGGAGAATATCGGACGATCGTTTTCATCAGAACCTGAATGGACAAAAGAAGAAAAAAAAACCATATCTAACGACAAATCCCAACAGATCAATGACTTTTACAGTGGGTCGAATGATTTAGTGTTTTAACTTTCACATATTTCCTAAATCGAAATTAAATTATGTCATTCCAATTAATTCAATTGTTTTTATCCCCGTGCCTAATATGGTATTTCCGATGAACTCAAACAAATTCAAGTTACAAAGCCAATTAGGTTTACAAAGTGTCGAAGCATTTCTTTTTAGTTCTCTAAAAATAAAAAACAATTAATTAAGTAAATTAGGTTTCAACCACATTTTTAATTCCCCCCAAAAAATATAGAATTCCCTGAAAAAATTTGAGTTTCAAAAATTGCTCTCTAAAAAAGTTACATTTTCCAGACTAAAACAATAATTGCAACTACTTTTCATCAACATTTTTGTTCGTCAAAATTTATTTTATTTTAATTTATTATTAATTACTATTGACTATTATTATTATTATTATTATTATTATTATTATTATTGATATAATATTGTACTATGGATATTTATATGGCAAATAAAATCTTCTACAGAATATACAAAAATTAAATTTTTAATTTAATTTAAATAGTGTTCTAATGACAGAACTTATGCAAATAAAAAGTGAGGGTGGTTGGAAATTTTTTTCATTTTTTCCAAGATTATTTAACAATGCGGTCGATGACGCTGGACCGTTGAAGCGGATCAGAGATTGGATTTCGATATAGCGATGTCGCAGATACGAAATGCGAATTCGTCGAGCCTGTCGATTGAATCAGGAGCAATCAGGGTTTCTCACCAACTGTAATACTGTATCTATGTAACTGAGCCTCGTTATCTTGACCAGTCATTGAAAATACCATGTTTTATACACAACAATTGCAAAATTCAATTCAAACGCGTAGTTCACGTTATTTACTATTGCTATAATGCCACGCATTTAGTTTGGCCACGTGCAAAGGATTAACGAAGGCTATAATCCTGCAAGATCAAGTTTAACCGCAGGGACAACTATAAAATCTGTGAAATTGAATACAACTTGAGTATTTGAAAAGAACTAAAATTTCGAAAATAAAAACAATTCTTTGTCATTGAATCTCCTTGACATTCTAATTTTCAGAATCCCAAAATAAAATAAAAACGTTTCTTGAAATTACTATGAAGTAATTATCTTTTTCTCATTATGCATTATTTATTTTTTCATTAATTTAATTTATATTTTTCTCTTCATTCAGAATCTGCAAAGTTAAGAATAATAAACAATTCAATGTATTTTTGCTGACAATTGGAAGATAACAACCAAATATTTTTCTAAGTTCTTATA
>JBAGKK010028052.1:0-11100 GCA_037177015.1 Euceroptres primus
ATATATATAATGGAAATAGCTTGAAAAATTCGCAAAAATAGCCTTTTTTCCGCGAGTCTAAAGTGGGATGATCCCTTAAGAATTCATTACATCTCCTATCAGATGATTCTTAGAAAAATGATTCTATTAAACATACCAAATCTTATCTCATGAATCATCAAATTTCATTAAGGATTTAACTTCCATCAAAAACTCTCAAAACCACTTCTAAACCCATCCGAAACATGAAGTGTTAGTGAGACGTGATGAGTAATCGACTGTGAGTTATTACTTGTTGATTTGCGATGGTGTTTGGCCTAGTTTAGGGTAGCCTGATATAATTTTGATTATCTGCATTGGATAGAAAGCCAGAAATTCGACAACTTTCTATTAATTGAAAATCCTTAAACCTTAAAAAACTATCTATAAAAGTTACTTGACACAACCGTTTATAAAAGAGTTCCAATCACCTAGGCATTCAAAAAACAACTCCTCTGAAGTCACTTTATTGGAAGAGTTGCGTTTGATCATTTTCGAGGGTTGATTTTTTAATTTTGAAACTAGAAGACCGAACCAGCTGCTTGGATAACAGCACAGAGTGAGATTGAGCAGAAAGGATAGGGGAGGGGGTGTCTGACAACCCTTTACATTTTAATTACGCCCGTCTTAAAAGCCAATAAAGTCCTCGACTACCTAGCGGCGTTACTCAGTGGCTCTCAACGTAAAGACCTCTTAAAGTTTCTGAATGCTGCGTTATGCGTGATGCTTCTGCTCAGGATTTGTGAGTCACTGTAGGGCTGCCTAACTCTCAGAAGTTCTGCGCTCGAGCTTATCCGTCCATTTAGCTTCTCGTACACACACGGCCCTCTGTGAACAATATCCCTTTATCACCACTTCGCTTTCTCTCCAGTTCACCTTCTTTCTTCCTCATTTTCTCATTCTTCTTCTCTTCTTCGACTTTTTTCTCGATACAACACCCTTTCCCTCATCAAAGAGGAAGCTGTTCAACTTCTTTCATTTCTTCTTCCCTCATTGGCGAATTCAGAGTAGATACGAGGGCTTCCTACTTAAGTACCTAATTTCCTCTATCATCTCTTGCACTCAGCCTGGCTTCAAAATTGAAAATTACCCAAACCCACCTATATGTATGCGACTTGGTACGGTAACGTTGTTCTTGTTTATGGTTATCCAGCATCTGGATTCACTTTGTCACCAATATGTCCTAGAGCAGATGGTGCGATTAGACTAAGTGATCGAGTAAGGGATCTGGAGTCTGTGCTAGGTGATCAGTCATTTGTATACAATTTACGAGAGTGCAGGGCGCAGTGGCAATACTAACTAATGCAGTTTGCATCCTACTGAACTGCATTAGAGCAGGTTATTGCCACAAATAAATCAACTTCTAGAATTTTTCAAAAAAAGGTCAACATTCAACAAGTACTACTTTGTATTTAAGTTAATTGTCTATGAAGCATCTTTCTTTCCTGCTTTTGTTATCTTACTAAGGACGATTCACATAGTCTTTGAGAGAAACTGAAACTGTTTTACGAATTGCATTTGTATCACACTCTACCAAACTGTCTTCTCTCTTGTTCTTGTTTCGCATATTTTCCATCCCTTTTACCTCTTGAGTGATAGGTGCTTTCATTTTTTACCCATCATTTTTAGATCCTTTTATCTAACGTTTTTATTTTACAAAACTTTCTGGACAAATTGACAATTAGAAATATTGGATAGAGTGAATTTTTTCATCCCAGTGTATTTATCCACGAACACCTGTATTTCAACACAGGCTCTAAGAGATTGTAGATGGAGTTTATTCACATTATTAACTAATCCCACGCAAACTGTTATTGAAGTTGAAAGTCTCATTAAATTAAGGGTGTCGCCATTGAGCAAACGTTGGGTCGAGAGTTACTGAGCCCCTGAACGACGTAAGTTACATCAACTGTCAGGATCAGTGAGCGAGAGTAGACATGTTTTGGATCCTTTGAAGTTGTTCCTTCTATGTGGTCATGTATATGCAGCATATCACTTATAGGGCAAGACGGTTAACAGTTCCCTGGTGTAACTTACTCTCGTGTTTCCCCTGTGACTCAAGCACATGTTGGTTCAAACGAGGTTAAACGTCCCACTCGACAGCTTCGTGCCAATTCTAACCTATGCCACAAAGCTCTTCAGCCTGTCCTTTCTATTTGTTATATTCATTTTGCAAGATGATGTAAATATCTGTCTTATCCTACACAGAAAAAAAAGTCTAGTTTCAACTCCAAGAAGTGAGCATCTTTAATCCTTTAAAGGCCGACTTTTTTGCAGTGGTTTGACATACTCGAGACATGGTGAATCCAGATTTATAAGTATTCAATGTGTAAAACAAACTTTAAAGAATTTTTTTACGCTTATAGACCACCCCAGATAAAAAAACCACCCCTTATGTATCAAACATTGTCATCTCGATTCTTGTAAATTTATACAACTCTAAATTGAAAAATAAGTATTTCAGAGCATGTCTGTATATTGCCAGAGACTTACCGATCATTACCACCCTTATATAAACCACCCCTGAATTAAAAAAGCGCTTCTGAAAATCCTAAAATTATAATGTCATTTCTTGTTATTTTATCCTGCTCTAAATTGAAGAACGAGTACTTCGGTAGATGTAGATATGTTTTAAGATACTTACCGAGCATTACTACCCTTATGAACCACCCCTAAATTTAGAATAATGATCCCTAAAATCTAAAAAATTAAAATACGATTTCCAGTTGTTTCATCATGAAGTGAATTGAAGAATATTATGTACTCCAGAACATGTGAATATATTATAAAGAACTCTGAAACCATTACAATCCTTATAGTCCATCCCTGGACCGAATCCATTTTAAATCAGGCAGGTTCTACACTTGAAGTTGCAGAATCTCTTAGGGACAAAATATGTAGTTTTTTTCGAGGAAATTAGGCCATATATATTTTTGCGATTTGTGAAAAAAAATTTCTAAGAAGTTATAGGTATTTGAATTTTTTGGTTTGTTTTTCAAAAAAAACCCAAATTTTTTCTTTAAACTTCTATAACTTTTGATCTAATTAAGATATTAAAGATTTCTTCCCAGATTCTAGTAGCGTTTATCGTCTTCTTTCGAAATCCGCCAAAAATTTAAAAAATGTCTTCCCTATCATAGGGAAGACATCTTGTGAGTTTTATGCGGGCTAAATAACTTTTGTGGCCAGGAGAATTTTTTTTCATAAAATCGAATTTTCGCATTTTTCTCGAAAACAATTACAGATACCAAAAATGTTTGGAAAATAGTTTGCACAATTAAAAAAGTTCTTTCTTTTGCTCATTTATGATATCTTCAACCATTTCCGAGAAAAATAAGAAAATTCAATTTTCATGTACAAAAAAATGTTTTTGACTCCTGGTTTATAGAAATATCCACCTTGTTATTTTGTTAAATATTTGTAAAAAATGTACGTTTATATAAAGAAGACTGCCTGTGAGTTTTGCGTGGGCTAAAAAATTTTATGCCCAAAAAATGATTTTTCATGAAATCAAATTTTCAAATTTTTTGCTGAAACAATTGAAACAAGGTCAAGAAAAGAAATTGTTGGCCTAAAAAGCTTTCGACGAATAAAAACGCTAGAGTGGAAGAAGGTGCTGTCCATTCCGGGAACACAAAAATGTCACATATGGAAGATGGAGATTGTTAAAGGTGATATGAAAATTTCTTACATGGCTAAAACGGCTAAACACGATTGTGTTCCTAAATTATCCACAGAATCGAATGATTCCTCTTCGGATCTCGAGGGCTCTAATGAAGAATCTGAAGAAATAGATAATAAAAATCTGTAAACTTGGGCCCAGGTATTATTTATTTTTTTTAAAACTGAGATTCAAACGAAGTTTTTGTACATTATTGAAAATATCAGGGTGAATTTGAAATATATTTAAATATATTGAATATAAAAACTTTTAAGGCAAACAATTTTTAGTATTGACATTATTTTTGTAACTTAAATCGTTTCAGCAAAACATTTGAAAATTCGATTTTAGGACAAATAATTTTCTGGTCATAAAAATTGTTTTGCCCACGTAAAACTCACAGGAAGTCTTCTTCATATAAACGTACATTTTTTAAACTATTTAACAAAATATGGGTATGGGTATTTATTTATGGGTATTTCCATAAACCAGGAGTCGAGAAAATTTTTTTGTGCATGAAAATTGAATTTTTTATTTTTCTCGGAAATTGTGCAGGACATCATAAACGAGTAAAAGAACTTTATGTAGAACTTTTTTAATTGTGCAAACTATTTTCTTGACATTTTTGGTATCTGTAGTTGTTATCCAGAATAATGCGAAAATTCAATTTTATGAAAAAAAATTCCCCTGGCCAAGAAAGTCAATTTTGTTAATTTTGAACATTTTCTAAATTTTCTGGCGGATTTCGTAAAAAAACGATAAACGCAACCAAAATCTGGGAAGAAATCTTAAATATCTTAATTAGGTCAAAAGTTATAAAAGTTTTAAAAAAATTGTTTTTTTTAAATCAAAGCAAAAAATTCAAATACCCATAACTTCGTAGAAAATTTTTTTTCACAAATCGCAAAAATTCATATTGCCAAATTTCCTCCAGAAAACACCATATTCTGTCCCAGAGAGATTCTGCAACTTCAAGTGTACCTGTCTGATTTGAAATGGATTCGATCCCTGAATTGAGAAAAAAGTGCCACTGAAGATTTAAAAATTATAATGACATTTCTTGTTATTTTATCCTGCTCTAAATTGAAGAATGAGTACTTCGATAGATGTAGGTATGTTTTAAGACACTTATTGATCATAACTAGCCTTATAAACCACCCCAATATTATAAAAAACATCTATGTACTTGTACTATAGAAATATTAAAAATATTTTACAAATAATTTTGATGTTTCAAAATATGAACTAATAATGATGTTTTTTTAGAAGTATTACCACAGTTAGGGGTGTCTTTTGCCATATTATTGCTGTTAGGGGTAGTTTTTTCCGGACCTTTTTTGCACATAATTTTTATGCCCTTTCAAAATATATAAGAACTAGAAATGATTAAAAGTCTGTTTCTAAAAGTTTCGCCATAGTTAGGGGAGGTTTCTGCCATTTTTTTACTGTTGGGGGTAGTTTCTTCCAAGTAGGTGGGACGTATTTAACCCACTGGCCGTTAAAGTGTTAAAAATATTTAAGAACTGAATATCAATAAAAGTTGAGTTTTAGGCGCATTACCACTGCTAGGAGTGGCTTTTCATATTGTTACTGTTAGGGGTAGTTTTTTTCTTATACCTTTTTTCCACATAATTTTGATGTCCTTTCAAAATATATATGAACTGAACATTAATAAAAGTCGAGTTTTAGGCGCATTATCACTGCTAGGGGTGGCTTTCGGCATATTGTTACTGTTGGGGGTAGTTTTTCTCTTAGACCTATTTTGTACATAATTTTGATGTCCTTTAAAAATATATATGAACTGAACATTAATGAAAGTCGAGTTTTCGGCGCATTACCACTGCTACGGGTGGTTTTCGGCGTATTATTACTGTAGGGGATATTTTTTCATTTAAACCTATTTTTACATAATATTTTTTATGTAATTTTAAAACAAATACCTGAGATTACAATGTAAAAAAAATTTTGCCTAAAAGTTATGCTCATTTTTCATTTTTACTCAATTTTCGCACTTTTTGACAGGGTTTAAAACTAAAGGAGTGCAGCCCTCATGTTCGACAAATTTTATGTAATTAGATGTACCTTTTCTCTTTAAAATGAGACCTTCACGATGCGGATATGTCCGCATCGTGTGTTTTTATGGAAGTTAGAATTTTTCAAAGTAGGTGGGACGTATATGTCCTACTGGCCGTTAAAGGGTTAAGATATGATCTTCAGCTGTCACTATTTTTATTGCCCACAGAAAACGAATGTTTTCTTGGGAACACAATTTTCAGATTCCATTGGTGCAACAAAAAGGAACCTTTAATGCCCTTATGTTAAATTAACACTACGACCAAAAGAAACTTCTTCTTTGCTCTGCGCAAACTTTATGGGAAAATTCGAAGTCGTTTGATTCTCAAGTTTACATTCTTTTAAAACTCTTAGAAGTCATCAAACTAATAGTTCTTTGTTTAGAGACTTTAAAAGGTAAAGTAAAAGATTTTAAAAAATTTATTTGTTTTTTATTTCTTTCGGATAAATCGAAGAATGAAATTGTGTTATTACTTAAACTGATTGGAAAGGATCGGCACTAGGGAGTTTCTCATTGAACAAAGTTTCATTGTCAGTGACGTATGTTTCCCGTTTAGGGGACAAGTTTCCTGGATGGCTTCCTCGAAAGCCAGGAGCTCACGAAACTCAGCTTCGAACCTCGAGCCCATCCCCCGCGGCGTAAAGTCTGGTTCGAGTTAGATTAAGCCGTGGCCGGTAAGCCACCTTCAGAAATTGCTCGTTGCCCTTCGGATTTCATTAACGTTTCGGACGAAATTTCGTACCGCAAAGTAGTTATACGCCACGAGAAATATGCCATGAAAGATTTACAGTGTTGTCAAAACGGAAATTTGTCTAAACCTTCATCAGAGGGAAACAACGTCCAAATGCTCAGAAGAGCGTTATGCAAGAACCCTGCCGGCTTCTGTAGTTTTCTATTTTCCAAAGCTCCTCATTTTATGCTCGGATAAAAATAAGAGCTTGGGTTCTGTATTAAAGAGCTTACTGTTGGGGTAAACGTTAAAATAACTGACTCGCGAATATTACGCTTTCTACAAAACACTGAGCCAAGGCTTAAAAATATTAGTTATGAGTCTTGGTTCTGGATCCAGTTAAAAGTATCAAAAGACTCAAATGAACGAATGAGAATCTGGTGTGAGTTGGGTAAAAGGTACTAAACGTTTTCAAAGCATAAAACAAAGCAGAAAAGGAGACGTCGGAATTTCACGATTCTTAATTATTTTGTAGAAAATGGGAAAAGGGTCCAAATTTTCATTAAGATGAGGTATTCCGGGAAATTATAATGAATCAAGATATTGATAGAGAATGTCGATGAAGAAATTGAAAATACAGAAAATGGAGAATCCAACTCTTGCTATTAAAAGTGGATCGCAATGTACCTCAAGATTTAAAAAAACAATTAGAGGAAAGAAAGCAACAAAGGTTGAAAGCATCCGGGAGCCGGAACTTCTAGTTTGGTCGTTTGGTGTACGATCGGTTGTGCTTCCGCTTGTCAATAGGGCTGGCTTATTTCACCCTTCGGAGCCTTTGCCCGAATTGGGACAAGGATGGGATGAGACGCTTCGAACGCTTAAAGATCTTTGACGCTCAATTACCACCCCTGAATGCCACTTGCACAGGGCGCACCCTTTACTTTCCTATCCCCCATGTCGATCCAAATTCGAGCAATCTTCCAACGCAATTAGATGATGAAACTTCATCAACCTTGTTTTCAATCTTTGAGGTGCATTGCTGGGATAAATCGATTATACTCCAGGTTAAAAGGCCTTGTATGGTGAAGATTACATATAAAGACTCAGGAAAAATCCTTCCTAAAAAATTGATGGTCCAAAAAACTCGCAATTTCGATATTTCATTATTGTCACTTTTCTACAATGCTGATTGGGTTTTTTAAATTTGAAACTTAGACTAAGTTTAAGTCATAGATGCATTTTTGTTTTCAAATGACTAAAAAAAAGACTAATTGGAAAATTAAATGATTCGAAATGAAAAGCGCGTGATTATGTTTAGAAATTTTAATAGATATAAAATTCATTGAAAGTTGCAATTTTAAGAAAAATATATAAATAATATAACATAAGAAAATTTGTTTCGAAAATAATTCAAAAGAGAGAAAAATGAAGAGAAGTCGAATTTGACAAGAAACTAAATAAGAGATCTTCCAGACATAAAAATACATTAGTTCGATTTTAAAAGCTTCCATTTTGAGAAAACAGTATTTACGGATGTACTTCCTGTACAGTCAACTTCAAAATTAATTAAACCTTTATGTTGATTTATAATACACTGAAAGCCCGATTTAATGCCGGCTTCGGGGGTTGCCTCAATGGCCTTGGCACTAAAGCGAGTGACTCTAAACGTAAGCAAGTCAGGGTCGTATGAACTATTTCTGTTTGATTTTTGTCACGAGTGAAAAATATTTTTTAAACATAAGTTTAATTTAACGTCTACTTTACTGTTAAGTTTAATTTAGTTAGTATTTATGAATTATTACACGTAACGCATAACCAAAACACTCAATACGAACTGATACAAACCGACGCGTAGACTACTGCGTCACTATTGCGCACTTTGTTGCTACGCTACCGCTGAGCCCCGAGTTCAGCTTTCCTCGTCCCCTCAGACCCCTTTCCCAAATTTGAATGTGTTAGTATGTATAAACTACTTCCTGGAAGCAGTATTTCGCTCGGCAAAGAACCGCGCGTTCAGTGTATCAAGGAGAATGAACCCAAAGTTATTTTTAACGAATTTTGAAAATGAAACCTAAGCGTAATTTAGAAAAAAAGTATGTGGGGTTCATAATTGTTTACTTAAAAATAGTTTTTTGGATATTTGTGTTTTTACTTTCGTATTAGAGAAAAGTCGTAATTCTCATTCAATTTCAATTCTTAACAGCTCATTTTGTTCCTCAAATAATCCTTTACAGTACTATTTGGTACGTTTTTATTAAAATTATTTTATTTAGGAATTGTACAGTTAAGGGGGTATTCTAATGTGATAGGTACTTTTTTGTATCATTTTTCGGATTTTTTTTAAGAAAGTAGAAGAGCAATATTATTATAAAAACTTTTCCTCTATGTAAGCATGCATTTAAATCACCCAAAAAATTTTTTTATAAAAATAAAGAAAATGTCGGTGCTACAGTCCGTTGAAGTTGAGTCCTTAACAAAAGTCGGTGAGCACGATATCTCAAAAACGAATTAATCAATTGGGTCGTCGCTTTGCACCTTATTTAGAAAACGTGCCTATTGCCTATAATAGAATTGGATTTAAATATTAATTTTTAAAAAGTTATGGATCGTTAAATAAAAAAACGTGAAAAAATTGTTTTTTTTTCAAAAATCCGCCATTTTTAAAATTAAATTTTTTTTTCATTCTGCTACCTAAGATAGCCGCACGTGTACATTTTAAGAATCTCTTTGATATTTTGCTTTCAGATTACCTGGAGAACCGGACTTATGCTCACCGTCCGGGCACTTTTTTTTTTGAAGCCTCATTTTTGAGCGAGTGCAGCGTCCACAATTTTGAATATTTTTATTTAAAAAATGTATTTCACAGTTCAAATGTGTGTCAATACAAAGCAAAAGGTTTCAAAATCGTATTGCTTTTCAATTTAAAAAAAAATCCGAAAATATGTTGTGAAAAAGTGTTCATCACACTAGAATATCCCCTTAATGAGCTTGCAAATTACACAATAATGAATGAAAATTGCAATTTTTGTCTAAGACGAAGGAAAAAACAAAAATATTTAAATAAATACTTTTAAATAAACAATTATAACTCAAACTATTTTGTTTATGTAAAACGTTTTAGTTTCTCTTTTAAAATTCGTTCGAATAAAATAAAAGAAATGTTGAAAAATTCAAAATTTTTGAAAATCAAAAATATATATATTTTTTTAAGTTCCACCCTTTTTTTAAACTAAAAATAAAGCTTGAAATTCTTACTTTCAGATCATTGAATAACAAAATGTCATTTTTTCTTGTTTTTGAAAAGTTGAATTTTAAGTAACCTGATAAATTCAAAAAATTTTTCCTATACGCGAAAAAAATTCGAAAATTTTTTTGCATGTACAGTTTTTTATAAGAAACAATATTCTAAAAACAGAAATTCAAAAAGAAATTTTTTGCTTATTTTAGAATTTTTTGAAAATTTTCAAAAATGAAAGATTTGGAAATTATCTATCGAAAACGTTTGAGTCAAAATTTTTTATATGCCATACAGGAAAAAATATTTATATGCGAAATAGAGGCTCTTTACGTAAAGTACAAAACTTTCACCCCTACTACCTCGGCGAGTTTTTGAATTTTAAATTAATCTTTTTTTTTTGAAGTGCCATCTAATCTACTCCTTTGTGTATTTGAAACCGATTGGAGAAATTCATTTTTTGGGGTGGGTACACTTGAGAAATAATGCCCCATATATATAATTTATAACTAAAATCAAATTAAATCTGATACCAGATTTTCAAAATTCCAAAAGTCGGACCAAAATTTTCAAAAATTTAAGAAATTAGAAAATATGTTTGGAACTTAATAAAATTAGCCACATGCAGGTTCTCGAAATCGCTGAATCCAAATCTGGTATCAGATTTTCAAAATTCAAAATGGCGGATTCAATATGGCGGAACTAAATTTTCAAAAATGTTTGCAACCTGGTAAAATTGGTCATATTTAGGTTTTCGAGCCCGCCGAATCCAAATATGATCCAAAAACCTAAATATGACCAATTTTATTAGGTTCCATATATTTTTGCTAATTTCTTTATTTTTGGAAATTTTGATCCACTATTTTTAATTTTAAAAATTTGATTTCAGATTTGGATTCAACGACCTCGGAAACCAAAATATGTCCAATTTTATCAAGTTCCAAACATTTTTGAGAAATTTGGTCCGCCATATTGAATCCGCCATTTTGAATTTTGAAAATCCGATACCAGATTTGGATTGAGCGATTCCAAAAACCTAAATGTGACCAATTTTATTAAGATCCATACATTGTTGCTAATTTCTTCAATTTTTGAAATTTTTTGTCCGCTATATTGTAAAATATATACATTAAAACTACGACAACATTACGGTAAAATAAGAAAAAAACCAAAATAGAAAATATTAATACATGATTGATCACCGAAGATTGATTACCCTGCCGATGAAACGGCACTGAGTCGGCACTGGGCCGCCAGTGCAATTTCAGTGCCTGTTTGTGCTGATTTCGGCACCTATAGAGGAGTCAACTAAGGTTTAAACCAGGGAACCCGGCGGCGTTCCACCGATTTGAATGAAACCTTTTGCATTGTGTTGCTAAAGATGTGCAATGAAAAGTTAAAAAAAAAGATTTTGCCGCCAATTGTTATTTATTTGTTTAAAC
>JBAGKK010028063.1:0-11099 GCA_037177015.1 Euceroptres primus
AGCTTACCCATTGACAGTTGACGAGTTTATGAACTCTGATGAATTTTCTTAGCTGAAATCAGCCAAAATTTTGAACGCATGCGTTCGCTCAATTATTATTTTAAAAATCTGAAAAAAATACACAAGAGTTTTTCCACTATGAAGATTCAGTTTCTGGTACTGGATGGTCAAAATTCGAAAATACGTTATTTTGTAGCACCCTATTGCATAGGGATAGTATAACTTAAGATTTGTCGTGGCTGCCAGACTCTTCAATGAGAAGAGGACACAGGCTCCTTACATTCCTTTTATAAATACCTGTCTCAGTTTTCACTGAGACAACTCTTACGATCTCATCCTTTTCAAGGTTGGAAGATATTATGCGACCTATCTTCCAGTGCAAGAGTGGCGCACTGTCTTCCTTCATGACTACCAAGGAGCCGATGGTGACAGCACTGCTAGAACCCGCCTTCCATTTGGTGCGGACGGTGAGCTCATTTAGATACTCCTTATGCCACTGAGCCCAAAAGTGTTGTCTTAGCATCTGAACTTGTTGCCATGCGGATAATCGGTTGACGGAAATGTGAGTCAGATTTGCCTGAGAAAAGCTCGTCAAAAGCTCACCAATCAAGAGGTGTGCAGAAGTTAAAGGACGGCAATCGTTGGGATCAGATGATAGGGAGGAAAGAGGACGGGAATTCAAAATTGCTTCAATCTCAATTACGTAAGTTTGAAGCTGCTCAAAAGTTAGCAGAGCCTCATATATGGTGCGTGTAAGGTGGTGTTTAAATGACTTCACGCCGTAATCCGCCGAAATGCGGAGAGCGAGGGGGTATAAAACTCCAATTAACCCTTTGATTAGCTAAAAATTCTTGAAAATTTTTATTGTGCTCATCAGACAACAGTAATTCTTGGAGCTCTGCAAGTTCACGGTTTACGCCTACAAAATTGAAAGAGAGCCCTCTTTATGAAAAGAGGGCCGAAATAGTCAAGACCGCACCGGTGTGAACAAAAGGTCGGGTAATTGGATTCGTTTCGCAGGTAGATTTCCCATGACGTAATTTACACTGCGAGGCTTGGCGCGAAAACACGGAACGCATTGGTGGATTACACGACAGAGTTGTACTTCGACCGTCAATAGGCCAATAACGTTCTCGAACTGCATATAAGGTTGCCTGAGATTCCGCGTGCTTGAGTCGTATGTGCTCATTACGTATAATAAGAAACGTGATGTGATGGTTCCGCGGAAGAAGTATAGGATGTTTTTATTCCGGGGTTAGTTCAGAGTAAAAAAATCTGCCCTCTACCTTGAGAATACCCTGGAAAAAATCCCTTGCTTGTGTTAACTGAATTATTCGATCCATAAGAGGCATGGAGTTCAGCAACGGTCAGGTTACTGGTGCGCCTATCCTTCCCCTTCGCGTTATGAATGAAGCGAAGGCAAAGCGCGAGAACTCCTTGCAGCTTTGGAAGAGAGGAATATTTTTCAAGTAGATTCCAATTAGAATTGGAATTATAATTGTTTAAACAATTTCCATTTGCTTAAACATTTTTCTTCGACAAAATATAAGAAAGTTACACCTTCTCCAAGTATCATGAAGTATGAACCAATTGGATTACATCAAAGATAAAAAATATTGATTTACTTTATTGTCAATTGTTTAACCAATTGTTATTGTTTAAATGTAACTTTTGACTGGAATAATCCAGAAAAATGTAGTTTTTTGCAAACTGGTCAACCAACTCGTCAGAATTCTGAAATGTCTGGTATTTTTGTCACTTATTCATAACTGTTTAAACAATTTCCATTTGTTTAAACATAGTTTTTCGACAAAATTTCAAAACTGTACACCTCCATATTTGTCAATATTAACTAATTGGTTTATGTCAAAGATAGAAACGATTTATTTACTTTATTGGTAATTGTTTTAACAATTGTTAATTTTTAAATGTAACTTTTGAGTGGAACAAAGTAGAAAAATGTAGTTTTTTTGCAAATTGGTTAACAAACTCATCAGAATTATGGTATGTCAGGTATTTTCACTACTTATAATTATTTAAACAATTTACATTTGTCTAAACATTTTTCTTTGACAAAATATAAGAAAGTTACACCTTCTCCAAGTAACATGAAGTATGAACCAATTGGATTACATCAAAGATAAAAAAGATTTATATCAAAGATAAACACAATTTATTTATTTTATTGGTAATTCTTTAAACAATTTTTATTGTTTAAGTTAACTTTTGACTGGAATTAGGCAGAAAAATGTAGTTTTTTGCAAATTTGTCAACAAACTCGACAGAATGTTAGTATTTCTGGTATTTTCACTAGACATACGTAAATTTTACAACAATTTCCATTTGTTTAAATTTTTTGACAAAATATCAAAAATTTACAACTTTAAGTACGATGTCCTAGTTAGTTTAAATCAAAGATCAACATGATTGATTTATCTTATTGATAATTGTTTAAATAAATTTTAATGTTTAAATGTAACTTTTGACTGGAGTAATGCAGAAAGATGTATTTTTTGCAAATTGCTTTAATTTTTTTAATTGTTTAAACAATTGCTTGTTAAATAACCTTAATTAGTACCTCACCCTAATTGAAAAGTGGACAAACAGTGAAGATTATCAGAAAAAACCGCAACTTTCTAGCATATCTGTAGGAAAGGATAGTTGTAAACAATTATAAATTGTTTCAACAATTGTTTGTTAAATGACCTTAATTAGTATCTCACTCTGATTGAAAAGTAGACAAGTAGTCGAAAATATCAGAAAAAAACCCGCAACTTTCTAGCATATGTGTAGGAAAAGATAGTTGTAAACGATTAAAAAATTGTTTAAACAATTGTTTGTTAACTAACCTTAATTAGTACCTCACTCTAATTGAAAAGTGGACAAGCAATGGAAATTATCAGAAATAATCGCAACTTTCTAGCATATCTATTGGAAAAGATAGTTGTAAACAATTATAAATTGTTTCAACAATTGTTTGTTAGACTACCTTAATGAACCTTACTTTAATTGAAAAGTGGATAAAACGTTAAAAATTTCAACAAAAACCGCAACTATCTAGCATTACTATAGGAAAAGGTAGTTGTTAACAATTAGAAATTGTTTAAACAATTTAAAAAAAAATTATAATAATTATTACCGCACCCTGATTAAAAAGTGGACAATAAGTTAAAATTTTTAGAAAAAAACTGAAAATTTCTAGCATTATTGTTATATTGTTGAGAATATTGTTATAAATAATAATAAATAGTTTAAACAATTTATTTTAATTTCTAATTATCAGTAGAAGGTAATATTTTATGTATTAGAAATTTTCGAGAACTCGAAATAATCCGAGTACCTGACACAATTCGAGTACTCGAAAATGTCGAGAACCCGACCAATTTCGGGTTGACACTAATCGGGTACCCGAAATTTTCGAGAACCCGACCAGTTTCGGGTTCTCGACACCAATCGGGTACCCGAAAATTTCGAGGACCCGACCTGCTTCGGGTTCTCGAAGTCAGTCGAGTACTCGAAATTTTCAGGTTCTCGATGGGCCGAGTATTCTAGAGCCCGATAAAAGTCGAGCTCGGTTCGGGCCGAAGTTTCGAACCCGACCAGTTTCGGGTTCTCGAAACCAATTGGGTACTCGAAAATTTCGAGAACCCGACCAGTTTCGGGTTCTCGACGCCAATCAGGTACCCGAAATTTTCGAGAACCCGACCAGTTTCGGGTTCTCGACACCAATCGGGTACCCGAAAATTTCGAGGACCCGACCTGCTTCGGGTTCTCGAAGTCAGTCGAGTACTCGAAATTTTCAGGTTCTCGACGGGCCGAGTATTCTAGAGCCCGATAAAAGTCGAGCTCGGTTCGGGCCGAAGTTTCGAATTTTTTGCACACCCCTAGAGAATCTCCTTTTTCCTCCTTTTTTCATTGAAGGGAAGTCTAACAACACACCGACCGTCAGAATCTCGAATTGTATTTTTTACGAAGTGCTCTTCACAGGCGATTTCCTCACTGGAAAGGACCTTCGAAGAGGATACTTCCTCCAATTCCCAAAGTTTGGTAAGATCTGAGTCCAAGGAAGGTTGGATTTGCATTATATTGCATTGGAATACTTTACGCTTAGATAAGGGTATCCCGTATATTTTTCCTGAGACTATCCAGCCTAACTGAGTCTTTTGAAGGACGGCATCTGGATGATTACTGGGCAGTATTTGACCTACACTGAGCAGCTAATAGAAAAGCCCTACGCCAATAATACCATCAATTCCGCCTGCCTAATCGAAATCAGGATCAGATAAAAAGATATTCTTAGGAATTTGGAGAGATTCGCGATCAATTTCAATAGAAGGAAATAAATAATTTAATTCCTTTTGGATAAGAAATTCGACATTTTCTTTATACGTGTTGTATCGCGATCGGATTGTGGCCCATACAGAATGACGCACAGCAGTCGACGTTGAGCCTAAAGTTAAAATTGTAACTTCTACAGGCTTTTTACGTAAATTCATAAGAGAAGCAACCTTTTCCGTCAAATAATGAGATTGGGAACCGTTATCCAGCAATAGATAGTATTGCTGGACGGCACCTTCATTATTTTAATATCCACTATAGCAGTAGATAAAAGATTCTCTGATGTCAATTCATTTGCAAGAAAATTGTGAATAGGATCAGCCTGTGAAGAGCTCAAAGCGTTATCATTTTTCTCGAAAGTATTTTCGAAATGCAGAAGAGAATTATGTTTCTTCTGGCATTTCTTGCAAGGATCACCACTGCATTTGATTGTGCGGTGAGTAGATTGTAAACAATTTAAGCAAAGAGATTTCTTTTTACAACACTCAAATCTTTCTATAGGAGAAAGATTCAAGAAGACTTCGCACGAAAAAATGCTTTGCTGGTCTCCGCAATGTGAACACGAATTTGGTGAGCTAGATGCTGCAAAAAGGTGCTGCTGCCGATTACTTGATCCTGAGTGAGAAGCGGAATACCTTTCAGTTGAATTAACTGGTTTAGAACGCGATTGAGCCGATTTCGTATCGTCTAATTACGCTCTATGCTGTAAAAAGGCGATAAGTTCTTGGAAAGTAGGGAGCTCCAATTCACAGGAACTTTCTTCCCATTATACTGGCGTAATAAGTTCCGTGGCTTCGCCCTTTAAGCAATCTCGCAAGTGTCTAAATTTTAGAATAGGCGATAGTTTTGCATTCTTGTCGATCATTGAGGAAAAAACGTCATGGAAACCGAGCCACGTGTCATACGATCCACTGAAAGACGGCAGTCTTAACGAAGGAAGTTCAAAATTATCCTTTTGTCGAATTCGTTTCTCGCTTCATCATCCAACCCTTCGTCCGTTAAATTTCCCTCCCCCAAATCTTCTAACTCCGATTGCACTTTCTCGAAACTTGCTCGAGACTCATCCAGCTCAGCTGCTTGCTTTGCTAACGACAGATATTGAGTCTCAGGATTGCAACTTTCGAGAAACTGTGCGAAAAGAGTTCATTTTCATTTTATAATCCCACACTTTTTTTCAATGTTTTTACACTTGCTGCGATTTCAGCCATTTTAACGACTTAATTGAAAATGAAGCATTGGCATATGAAGGAAAAGAAAAAAAATTAGGAGGATGAGATTCGTGAACAATTAACTAACTTACTCAGAAGCTGATCGGATGTGACACGGCTAGTTGATGATTGAGATGTTCTCCGCTAAGTTTCATATGTAGAGGCGAAGAGAATCCTTGAGAAATGTATAGATCGTTGATAATCTAATAGGGTGGATGCTGCACGGAATCCAAAGTGTGAGATATTCACTGCACATCAGAGAATTTAAGGTATGAAATACTCGCTGCTGATGGCTAATAAGTGGCTGCAGCAGAAGTCACTTATAAGTCAATTATTTTCATAACTCTAAATCATTGCCGTATCCCCAAAAGTGGATATTTTACAGAATTCTATTGTCTACGGGACCACAAGAAACCCCAGAAATTCAGTAAGTGTTGTTTAATTTTATCTCAACGCAAAACTCAAGATTACGTACGTACATTGCAGGGCCGTTTAAATTTGAGGCTTAGACTTACAATAATTTACGACCTATTCTCTAAGGAGGCATGCTTAAAAAGATGCATAGTTCTTACTTTTCTCCATCAGTTGCAAACTGTAATTCCTGGTAGATTAAGAATTCTTGCAAATGACACGGATAAGTTCTAGCAGCTAGGCAGGACGTCTCTAATAATTTTTGGAGGCTGACAATGTTATACAGTCGAGATAACAACATTTGTGAAATACGTATCAAAATATAGATAAAACATTAAAATTCTTAACCTAAGTTTGAGTCTTGTACCAGCCATGGACTATTATTTGTTGTACGTGAGAAACTTTAATTTTACAGTACGGAGAGAGGATCAATAAACGAGGTAAGGCCCAGAACGTTAAAAACAATATATTTATTTATTAAGCACTTATCTTTTTTATACGTACGTTTTAATGCAGTTGACAGGCTCTAATGGCAATAAGTTGTAACAAAAAAAATACAGGGCTTAAAACTTCAGAATATTCTAAAGAAGCTTGACCTGATAGTTTTTGACAAAGAAAATACTTAAATATGAATATCAAAAGCAAAAGAATCAAACTCCAAAGCGCTCTCAAAACAGCATCTTTGATCATTCCTTCCATATGCATTCTTATAAATATAATACAACAGAAATAAGTATTTAATCCGTCGGCAACAAACAAGGGAGAAAAAACAATCCACCAATCATCATAACCAAAGAAATAATCATTGTCCAATTTTAATGCCAATAAAATAATAAACATTGTAAGGGACACTAAGTTCACCCATATTTCAAAAGTTGTGAGACCTAGCCAATGAACCAGCTCGTTGAGAGAAAATATCATCATGTCAACTTGTCTTCATCTCATAAGTCGAATTTTATTTTATTCAATAATTTCATTGGTTTTCTTCTTCAAGTCTACTGGATGCAACGAAATGTGTTTTGTAGAAATTTATCCATCATTCACTTCCTTTGTGTATGTTTTCATCTAAAACATACGAGATTAAACAAATAACTGTATTTTTAAGGATATTTATATTTTAAATTATTCCTGTTCCTGAAAAATAAAGTTTTAAAAACTGCATAAAAAATTCGACCTACAATAATTGCTATTAAAAATTATATTTTCTATGACTTTAAATTTGTCGCGGAAGGTATGTAATATTTCCTTTTTTCAATCTGCACTAACTAATAGAGATAATATTTTCAAAAGTGGTAATTAATTAAGCTTTTATACGTTTCCCCTACTCCCACACGATCCTCCTTAAATAAAACATAAGTACTACAAGTTTAGTTGGAAGAATGGGAAAAAATAAATTAATATTAGAAGGTTCGTAATTTTTTTAACATTTAAAAACATTTTATAAAGGTTTAATAAAAAAAGTTTTTAAAAGTTTTTTTGTGCACCTTTTAAATTAAAGTATCTATTAGGTAGTTGTGTCGAAATCGCACCTTACTTACGAGTTGTCTAAAATTTTCAAAATATTTAGAAAATATTATTATCTAACGATGCATACAATTTTTAACTTAATCGTCTGTTTCTAAAGGCAAATATTATTAATTACGTACATTACTTTTTGCATGAATTTCCCATAGAGCTAACATGGGCAATCGCCATATTTTAAATTCTAGTATTAAAAAGAAACTTAACATTGAGTAAAAGAATTACAGATATATAGAAAAATATCGTATTGATATTATAAAAAAAAATTGAAAATTATTGTGCGTTTAATATAAAAGATATAATGTTGAAAAGAATAATATTTCTAATCACGCAAGACACATGGCGGGGGTAGGCAGTGACGTTGTGGCAACACTGTTTATTCAGCAGATCAAAGCACAACAGTAGAATACAGTAGGTATGGGAGATTATCTGATTGGTCTGTGGGTGTGGCCTAATTGGAGAGAAGGGGTACGAGTACGTTCTGATTGGGCGATGAACGTAGCCTAAAAGGAGAGATGAAGGGGAGGGGATGTTCTGATCGTCTGGTGGGCGTGGCTTATTTGAGGGGAGAGGATGAAGGAATGCCAAGGTTGGTTTGACGGGGTTTTGTAGGGATGTGGGGTATTGTGATGGGTTAAAGGCGGTGGTTTATGTAGTGGTGAGAGTACGAGAGATGTTATGATTGGTCAGATTTATAGGGGATGATCTGATTAGTCGGTGCGTGTGGTCTAATTGGAGGGGAGGGTTATAGGGGATTCTCTCATTGATTGGCGTGCTTGGCCAAAATGGAGGAGAGGGGGATGGGTCTGATTGGTCAATTTTATGGGGGGATCCTCTGATTGGTCGATAAGATGAATGGAAGGGTGTTGATGGAGGGGAGATGTGAAAGAGTCGAGCATACACGAGGTGAAGTCGAACTTTGCCGAAGTCAATGGAGGCTTTAAATAATTATCTCTACGTATATGAAATAACTGATGTAGGGATAGGTAATTAAAGAACAAATTATTTAAAAATTAATTCAGAACTATTTTCAAGCACATAATCAAATAATTATATATAATATGAGAAGTGGTAGATTTCATATAATAATAAATACACACGTTTTATGTATGTATACCGTTTATTTGTACAAAGCAAAACGTCAATCTTTCTTTAGTTTTATACGTGTGTCGAAAGAGTGAGTTTAACTTCAACTGCAATATATTCTAAGAGGATGCTTGTCATTTCCAGAAAGACAATATCAAAATACAAATCAACAAACGCTTTTGGTAGTTTGCTTTTTAACTTACTTTTTAAATAATTGGATTTCACATTTATGATCTGTCGAATCATATCTTCAGTCGGTATTTTAACATTTTCAAACATAAAATAATCACACAACTCGGCGATGAGTAATTCTTTAGACCTTTCAACATTTGCTAGTAAGCGTTAAACTCGACGGAAAAGTTCATCTGCAACACAATCACATTTTGGATTTCAACAAAGGTGGTCTTCTGAAGAACTATTTAAGGAGTATTTACCCTTGGTTTTTTCACCGGAACTGGTTCAGACAAGGGGACGCCGCTCTGCTTCGATGTTTCAGGTAGATCAAAAAGAATGGCTTTGCTTACGTGGGACGTCGTAAATATTAGCCGGCATTGTCCGAGATCGATGGTTTGAAAATACTTCGGAGATACTGCATTTCCGAATGAGAAATAGACTGCAATCACCTCCATATTTTGTTGAAGCTTCGTTCAAGTTTCGGAATTGAAAGTAATACCCGATGCGGTGCTGATAAGTTTAACTGATTGTAATATCCCACTGGATTGAAGTTCAAGTCCAATCAGAAGTTTCTTTGTAAATGATTTGTTGAGCCCATAAATGGTTGGTAAAAACATCTGGATTGCTGATTACGCTCTTCTACTCACATCCGAAGCGATAAAAAACAATCGCTTAAAACGAGTTCGAGTCAATACACAGCTTGGTACTTCATGAGATGAATCTGACTCGGGATTTTTAGTCTCAGTTAATTCAGTAGCAGTTGTATTCGTTTGCGACATGGTGTTTGTCTGAACAGGAGTAATGTTGACTGGAGTTTGTGTAGAGTTGGATACCGGGGTTAAAACCAGGGATGAATCGGCGACAACCAGTGTACTCCAGTGTACTACTTTGAGACATGGTGTCTTACTTGAAAATGAAAACACAACTAATTCATGACAAATCCTTAAACGGGTTTTATAGATCGATAATGAGTATGGAGGGGGTAAAAATAACCGTCAAATGGTACACGTTTAAACGTGTTTCGAATGAGCTAACACCTGTTGTGTACAGGAAGGAAATGAACAACAGGAAACAAATGCTGTAATAGGGGTAATCTGCAATAGAAATTAACCATGCGTAAATAGAAAATGAAGGGGTGCATAAGTAATTGTCGCACGTGTACAAGCAAACCAATTGTTTAACTAATAGTAATTAAAATTAATCATGCGTGAGTAGAAAATGGGAGGGTTGCATATGTAAGTAATTGACACAAGTGTTTAAAAACAACAGTTGTTTAGCGCATAGCAATAAAATTAAGCATGCGTGCACAGGAAACAGAAGGGTGCATATGTAAATAATTGATACAGGTGTGCAAGAGTAGCAGTTGTTACACTGCACATTAGGGTGACCAGAAAAAAACACTTTTGGTTTTCTTAGGAGCGAAAGGCAAATAACGGTAGTTTATGCGGCTGTAGAAGGCAGATTTTTAAAAAATTTTAAACAATATTTAGAAGTGGCGCATCGTCTTTGAACTTTGTTATTGCAAAAGCTGACAAATTCGGTAAGTGAAGAGTCGATCGTAAAAGTGCAACCTCAGCTCTTTTCATGGATATGATTTTATAACAGGATTAGTTAGCGCCCCCGCCCAGCCTGACTGGACTCGGCGTAAAAGTGATCAGGTCAAAACTCGGGTATTTCTCAGAATCGGTACAATTTTATTTTCAGTAAAATTGGTTTTTGTTATTATATAAGAAATTCTTATTATTTTCATAATTTCATTTAAATGTATTATAATAATTTTGCATAAAATGTTGAAATAAGTAATGTATCTAATTTAAATATTATTAAAAGAATTTTGTCCTGCACTGAAAGACTTTAGGAGTAGCTATTACTCTTCAAGTATAGGCTTTGCTCGGAATCGTCCCATCAACCTCTATACTCATATTCGGAGTAGTAGTTACTCTCATGCAGGCAGCTCGAGCGCCGCATCGGTACCTCAACAGCGCCACCTAGTCCGCGTGACAACTGCCCGCAGTTCAGAGCAGCCGTTTCCGTTATACGCGCGGAAACCGCGCGCGCCGGCCAAAACTCATCCAGCCGCGTCGTCGCCGCTTACTCTGCTTTTCATTTACGCTGTAATTTTTGTGATTAATTAATGAAGCAGAAGTTCATTCGACAATGGATCTTTTTTTTAGAGATATGGAGCTTTACTTGGCTTAAAGGAACTCTTTGTTCAAGGTACGTTTATCTCGAATGTTTATAACCTCAAAATATTCGCATCAACTCCCTTTCATCTCATTATTGCTTTTTTTCCGAGTGGTTTGAAATCTTGTTGGTTGCGTTTAATTATTATCTAATTCTCTGGTAATTGTGGAGACTGGA
>JBAGKK010028074.1:0-11098 GCA_037177015.1 Euceroptres primus
GGACATGGCAAATACAGTGCTTTTCGTCATGAGATCGAGAAAAAGCCAAATGAAAATGCCGAAATGACGAAAAATACATATTTTTTCAACATCGAAATTTATTGCCTTTTAAACGTTTTTTGAACTTTTAAGCATATGAGCTTTGTAAAACAAATATGAAATTATGATGTCAGTAATCGTTTTTGTTTTTCGCTTAGGCAACTTTCCCCTATCTTTTTTAATCTCGTGATTGATGAGGAAAAACTCAGATAATCAGTTGCATATTTTTTTATGCCTGAAAAATAATTTTATTTATCTTTCTATTTAAGTTAACGGCTTTTTCAATTAAAAATGAATGAGGGTAAGCTATAAGGAAAAGAAGAATTTTCCTCCTCAGTAGGTACAAACATTCAGAGGAGGAGAGACCTGACCACATTATTATGTTTAATGCAGTTCACGGCTTGCCATGATCGTTTTTTTCTACTTCAAGAATGAGACAAGCATTAACTACTGACTCTTCTGAGTGATATCACTGCCCTTTATGCTATTGACCCTTCAAATCTTCTCAGCATTCTCAACATTCTCAGAATTCATTATAATTCATTAAAATTCATAAATTAAAATTTTGCTTTATATAATTCAATTTCTTTATATTTTTTTAATCAGTGATTTTTGTTTTTATTACATTATCATCATAATATGCGAGAAGGTATTCAATTATTTACTTTATTTGATAAAAAATGCTATTTAGAAATTTATATTCTGATTTTCTATTTTGTTTTTTTTTTAGTATTTTTTAAATACATATTATTTTGGAGTTTTCAATTTACTGTTTTAAATACAGCTAATGAGGATGATTATTTTTGTTGTGAACTTCTCATCAAAGGAAATAAACTTAATGCCTTGTGACAAATTATTGTTGAATAAATACATACTCAATAGAAATTAGTAATTCCCCGTACACTTGACACTTACTTGAGTAGTTGATATACTTACGAAGAAAGTCTACATCTCTACAAGGTTATGATATGCCTTGCTCACTGAGTACATTATATGAAATTACCATTTCTCTCGTATAGAGGATAAATTTAACTTGTAAGTATACAGTGTATTATTTTCTTTTTAAGATAATTGATTATTTTTAAAAATTATAATCAATCATATAGTGTATTTTAGAATAGTGTAGCAGGTACTATTTTCCTCATTCATAAATAAATTTGCTTGATGAATCAAGCAAAATTTTCTTGGTTCTACTCACATACCTATTATCCACAAAATAAATTCTCTAAAAATTTTTTATTCAATTACAAATTTTTCTCAAGACAAAAAAGCTTAATTCTTTTAAAACTTTTTTTTTCATTTTAAAATTCGGCTAAAAAATATTAAAATTAGGTAATAGATTATATGAAGTAGATCACCTATTTCGTGAAATCAAGGTCTAAATAGAAATTAGCAAATGATAAGAAGCAAAAAAAGAGAAAACGAACAATAAAAATCGGGGATAAGGTCGTATAGGAGGACGTGTAAACGTGCTTTAGTAAAATGATTGTAAGCAGAAGAATTATTAGAGTGTAGGAAAATCATTGTGTTTATTCAAGAGGCACATTATATTTTATATTCACAGTTTACTTTAGTCAATAATACAGTAATAACAATCGTTGACTCGTTACGTAATCTCGATTGGCTGTTTGATTAGGTCAAGTGGCGAGAACAATAGCTAGTATCTATTCAACTATATAGCCTTTTGGTTCTGAATAACCCTATTACGATCTTAATCTGTGACATCCGTGGTAACCTTAGCCGCCCTCAAAACTTCCGCTTGTCGGAAATTTTGAGAGGATGAAGTCAGAATCGATCATGTCTATCGATCCATTACCTGTCATATTAGTCGCATCAACCAAACTAGATTATTTTTTTTAGCTATGTGATGTATCATACCGTACCATTTATTTGGCAGTTTTTATTCTTAAATTTTTATTTGGGGACCATAGCTTAACAGGACATTTTCCATACTTTTTATTTATCATTTCTAAACAAAGTTATGAAGAAAAATAAATATTAATTAATGGAAATGTGGAAAATGTTTGGGACTTAAAATTTTCATTTTTTGGAAATCACCCACTTAATCCAATAAAACATTTATAATTAAAATCTTTTCTAAAATATATTTGGTCTTTATTAATAAGTTTCAATACAATGTTTTATATTTTTATAAGTATACTCTTTCGACAAAAGTATATTATGTCGACAAGTAGAATCACATTAGTCGGCATTTGATATAATTAAATTAACGTATCCTTAAATATTTTAATGTGGAAAGCATTCGCGCTTACTAGTCTAAACTTAAATTCGTATTCAATTAGAACTTTCATTATTTCCAAAAACTGATTTTTAAATTGTACCTTAAACTCCTCAAAAAACAGCAAAATAACAATCACTTTTAATACTTTAGATTATTTTTTTATTATTTTAATTTTAACTTTATTTTCATTTTTATGTGTAAATCAAATATCGTAAATTTCTTGCATTGAAAATAGTAATTTTGAATCGCAAGGACACTATTGTCCTTGAAGGTATACATAGAATACTTAATCATAAATTACTTCGCGTATTTTATCATTAAAAATGATTCAGTCTTTTGAGACAAAAAGGTTTACTTGACGATTCTGTTGAAAATTCCTTTTTTTGTCCAAAGAGACTAAATCATAATGCAAAATGATTTCGTCTTGAGGAAATATTTTCTATTTTTCTTTGAAGAATATAAAGATCGAAAGTTACTGTATTTTAGTAAGATCTTCGTAAATTTGTATGTATATTTCGAATATATTTTTATCTTCGTTCTTCTTGATACATTCTTAGATATCTCACCAACCTTTCCAGGTGGAAAAATTATGCATAATCTATGCATAATGAACTATGGGTAGTCACTATGCCAAAAATTATGCATAAATTAGGGGAGACTGCTCTACGGTAGGTAATATTTTACAGTAAATAATTTTAAATAATCAGAAAACGGACCAAGAATGTTAAGCAAGTTTGTTATCATAAGATTTCGGCAATGATTAGACGAAGTCGAAGTTTTGTTTATTTACTATTTATAATTAATGTGTAAGAGTGAAAAAACTGATTTTCTGCAGGTTCCAAAAAATTTTGACTTTTCTATATTTATAGTTTTCACTTAAATAAAATTTTGCCGGGCTATGTTTTTGTATTCATAACAAAGCTAGAAGTTTTAGGAACAGTATATTTCGACGCAAACCTTATTTTTCTCATATGTGAATTTTTTAACACTTTTTATTTGACGTTGCAAAATCTAACAGTAGGTAATAAACAGTAGGTAATTGTAGAATTTTCTTCCCGGGATTGGCAGCAATGAAGAAAGCCGATATTTACTGAGGGCAGAAATAGAAAAACAATTAAAAGACAAGAGAGATAGACTGAGATTTCCAGAGATTTCCGAGTATGATTTCCGGAGTAAATATCCCCTCGATATTTACCGAATGTAGACGAAAGATACCGAAGTGTTGAAGGTTTGATTTTGACTTTTCGTAAGTATCTAAACGTTTAATAATAATAGTCAAATGTGTAGAATAAAAATTATATATAAAATATAATAGTATTTCTAGTGAAAAATAAGAAATTAAAAAAATTATGGCCTTCGCCATAATTGGTTTGATTAGGTAGATTAGCCAATCTCATGTATTTTCCGCCGACTGAAAATGTCAAAAATTTAAGTAAAGTGTTATTTAGTGAAAAAATGATAGTTTCGGACAGTTTGTTCTCATAAAACTAAATAAACTTAAAAGTATATACGTCATAATTTATAATTTTTGATTAATGAGTCTTATTTTATCTATACCTCTCATATTATAGGTTGGAAAATATTGAAAAATTCGTATCACTGCAAAGTCTCATAAAATTGCTCAAAATAGCTAGGTAATGAATTCATTAACTTTCTTTTGTATAGATATATAGTTAATCCAATATATTAGCTTCACAAAAATGCAAAAAACTTCAGTAGTTTATTTAAATTGCAATATTTGTACGCTTTAGAAATTTACACTACCTACTGTAGAGCGGTCTCCCCTATGCATATTCAATAAATCTAAAGGTATTAAAATGTTGGAAACAGTTGAAAACTAGTTTTCATTTGTTTCCAACATTGTAGGCATAATTTATGCATAATTTTTTGCATGATTACCCATAGTTCATTACGCATAGATTATGCATAATTTTTCCACCTGGGTTGCAGTCAGACGAATGTTTGGTTCTTTTTAAAAAAATATCGAATTGATATAAATTAAATCTTCCCTTGAATTATTATAATTAATTATTATAATATATTCAATGGAATAAAATATTTCATTGAATGAGACAATCACTTTTCTGAACGTACTTTCGTTTTGAACTAAAAGACTCCAAAAAACTTTTCAAACGCTCTTCTCTGAGATGTTGCTCGAGATGCTGCGAGTACTTTCTCTTCTTGGAACACCTCGCATGACTCGTTGTGTGATAGTTGATGGCCGTCGATCACTCCCAACTCTCCTTAGACTATTATCTCTTTCGAGAGTCTTTGGAACTCTGGGGCCTCGAATATTTGAGTAGACGATGTAAACAGCCAGAATTCCCACAGAAAACATGGCCACACCCACTCCACTCACTGTCATCACCTGAAATTGTTTTACTTCTTGTTATTCGATTACTTTTTCGAATTTTCAAACTTTTGTCTCTAGAAGTTTTTAAATTTTTCTTCAAATTTCAAGTATTTCAAATTCCAAATTCTCAAGAATTTGGATTTGATTGTTAACTAAACAAAAATAAAATTAATTGTATGGTAACGAACTTATTTATTTCGGGTTTATCTAGTTTAGGGGAATTTTATAGCATATCATGCTAAATACTATAGCTAATTGGCATGAATGAATTTTAATTTCTGAACTTTAATCTGTGGGGCCCCGAATATTCGAGTAGATGATGTACACAGCCAGAATTCCCACAGTAAACATGGACACACCCACTCCACTCACTGTCATCACCTGAAATTTTGTTATTTTTCATCATTTGAATACTTTCAGCAGTTTTCATATTTCAAATTCTCAAGAATTTGGAATTGGTTTCAAAAAGAACAAAATTAAATTAAAATAAATATTATAGCTATCACTATAGTTATTATTGGAGATTATTTTTATTTTGAGGAAATTTGTAACATTTGATGATGAATATTGGTTAATAAGTTATTGCACTTAATTAATTCCAATAACTGAGGGAGCGGTGTTAAAACTTTGACGATTTATCCTATAATTTATATAAAATAAAAATATTGAAAATATAGGATTTGGCAAAATTGGATTCTCTTGAATTTCCAGAGTGATTTAAAATTCAACTTTAAGTCGTAATATTATATAAACATAAAATTATAAGAAAAACATAAACGGAAATTACTCCGAATCTGAAAGTGGGAAGTACAGCGTTATTCATTCAATATTCAAATTAGCATAGAAAATTCCATCTATACGTGTAGAAATGGCCCGATTTGGCCCTGCCAGAAGACGGATCCCGGCCGGAAATCGTCTTCTGACGGAGCCAAACCATTTCTACCACTTCTACACGGGTAGGGGAAAGTTGCCTAAGACGAGCTACCTCCTAAGACGGGCCACCCTTAATATTTTTGTATGAAAACATTATATTCACCACTTATGTATGAAGATGCATGCTCAGCAGAATTCTAATTACTTTGAAAGTGTTTGTTTTTGCATTGGAAGTAAATTAACGACAACAGAAAGAAAACATTATTTTTGTACATCAGAGAACGAGCTTTTACCTATTTTAGAAGTTGTGATTTAATAACTTCAAATGACTTGACGGAGTAAGTTATTATTTTTTTTTTGATAGATAATTTTGTAAACTTTTCAATTATTACCTATGTTTTATTAATTTTTATACTGTTTAATAAAACTTTTTTAAGAATTGTAAACTTGCAAAATTCCCAATCCGAGCCCCGGTTAGGCTAAAAAACTGCTCATAAAAATGTTATCTGCTTTATTTATGAATTACCGACGGTACACCGAAAATACGTCAGATATTTAAATTTTTCGCCATAATTAGTACCTTTCCTAACCCCTTTATTGCTTTTTGATCACGAAGAAGAAAATTTTAAAAATATGTTGTTTATTCACTTTATATCAGTAAATTATTGATCTACGAGGAATAAAATTTGTCATTTTACAACTTTTTATAAATATTAAGTTCGCGATCTTTGTTAATACTTGTTTTCTGTTAGACCCTATTTAACGCTTATTTTAGGTTTTATAATGAATTTTGAATGAATAATATGTTTTAAATGTACAAAATATGTTTAAACAGTACGCTACGAATAAAATTTATCAATATCTAGTGTTTAAATACCTAGCTTTTTTAATTTTTAAGAGGGGCCCGTCTTAGAATGCCGGGTTGTCTAAGACGGGAAAAATATTTTTTTTTCAACAACGAAATTGTTACCTTTTAAAAATTTTTTGAACTTTTAAGCATGTAAACTTTGTAAAGCAAACATGAAACTATGACGTCAGTAATCACTTTTGCTTCTGAAGTTCCTTAAAATCGAAAATTTTCATAAAATGTAGAAGAGGGCTCGTTTTAGGCAACTTTCCCCTACATCTGAGTCATAACAGATTTGTTTTTTAAATTAGAATTCCAAATATTGACACGTTGTCGAGTTCATTTTCATTTCAAGGCAAGAGACTAATCATGGTGGTAGTATCAACTTGTTTAAATAGTATATAATTTACTTAGACTTTGAAAAACGTGTTTTCCATAAAGGTCTAATTGATTTTCTAGAAATTAATGATGTGAAATTAAGATTAATTTGGATAAATAAATAATTATCTCACCATTGTCCACCATTCGCTCTCTTCCATTTCTGATACGAAGACATGTGCAGCTTCATCTTCATCATCATATGAACTTTTGATTTCCTTCGTTGAGGTGGCACAGCCAATTCGTGATTCCTTTTGTTTAGAAATCAGTTTCTTGAAAGCGTTAGGGAAGTTGTCGTCATCATCATCATCATCATCATCATCGTCAGCAGCTGACGAGTCATTGTCATTATCATCATCATCATCATCATTATCATCATTCTTATCCTTATCTTTTGCTCCCCATTGAAGATTTGCTTTATTTTTATCAATTTTCACTTTTCCTAGAATGTTTAATTTGGAATTCTTGACTCTAATTGAGAGGTCCAAAGCTTTCGGATTCGACTGTGCTTCTGTGATGTGTGATGACAATACATTTGTCAGAACATTATTCCAGTCAGTGGGGTTCACTTGATTCTTGCACTTCTTCTTTTTACTTATATGAAAATTGTAATTTTTAGTTGGAGCATTTTAGGTTTTTAAAAAAGTTAATACATGTTCTTATCATAATATGTTTAAATTTCAACATAGGTACTAAATATTTGTTTATATTAAATAAAAAATTCACGAATGAAAAGAGTTTAAATTACCATAAATTATCAAGGGCTTTTGTGTAAACTTTCACTGCATCTTGAAGCCATCTGACATCTCTCAATTCTTCGGTGTCATATTTTTCAGCACTATCTTCTGCCCACCATTTTGATTTTTCTACTCTGAGATCCAAACCAACCAAGTCGTTCCTTTAAGAAAAAGAAACAATTTCTTGAAAATAAAAATCTTAACAATCGAATAAATTTCTAAAATTCATCATGTTCATAAAGATCACTTAATATTTTGTTTAATAACCTTAGTTCAAGGACAAGGATAAGTGTTTCCAATAAGTTACATATCAAAATTTAAATAATATTGGATAATAAAAAAAGTTGTAAATTCTACCTTAAAGAAAAGGACAATTAAGAAAGTGCTTTTTTATATTTTGTAAGTAGCATCTGTATGCATATGTATACGCATAACTGACAATGCAGGAAGAAAGATTGCAAATAAAAAACCACTAAAAGAATATACAAACACGCGATTTAAAAAGGCTTTTTGTTTATATAGTATAAGATCCTTAGCCTCAATAATCACAGGATATACGAAGAATATTTTATGTTAATCATTTGTATCGAGTGGGAAAATTTTTAATTAATTTTGATATCTGCATTTCTTATGCATATTTGTTATAGCTATCAATAAAATGTAAATGTCACTAATCGAAATCAATCTTTATTGAAAAAAAGAGCTAATGATAAATACACCTTTCGCAAATTAAATTAGAATTTATGACATTATTATTGTAATTATAAAAACTCTTTAATAGAAATAGTTTTGTATTTCTTCTCCTGAAAGTCAGATGTATGAATACGTCAATTTTGGAAACTTACTTAGTGGAGGAGACTGCTCTACAGTAGGTAATATTTTATAGTAGGTAATTTTAAATAATCAAAAAACGGACCAAGAATGTTAATCAAGTTTGTCATCATAAGATTTCGGCAATGATTAGACATTAGCAGACGAAGTTTTGTTTACTTACTATTTATAATTAATGTGTGAGAGTGAAAAAACTGATTTTCTGCAGGTTCCAAAAAATTTTGACTTTTCTATATTCATAGTTTTCACTTAAATAAAATTTTGCCGGGCTATGCTTCTGTATTCATAACAAAGCTAGAAGTTTTAGGAACAATATATTTCGACGCGAACCTTTATTTTTCTTTATATGTGAATTTTTAAATACTTTTTATTTGACGTTGCAAAATATAACAGTAGCTAATAAACAGTAGGTAATTGTAGAATTTTCCTCCCGGGATTGGCAGCAATGAAGAAAGCCCATATTTACTGAATGTAGACAAAAGATACCGAAGTGTTGAAGGTTTGATTTTGACTTTTCGTGGGCTATTAGTTTTAGTTAATAAATATAGAGTAAGTACCTAAACGTTTAATAATAATAGTCAAATGTGTAGAATAAAAATTATATATAAAAAATAATAGTATTTCTAGTGAAAAATAAGAAATTAAAAGATTATGGCCTTCGCCATAATTGTTTTGATTAGCTAGAAGTTAATTCTGTGAATTTCTTTCCATTGCTAAGTGTGGGTTAGGTGTCTTAAAGGTTACAAGTACTGCCAACCTCATGTATTTTCCGCTGACTGAAAATATCAACAAATTTAAGTGAAGTGTTATTTAGTGAAAAAATGATAGTTTCGGACAGTTTGTTCTCATGAAACTAAATAAACTTAAAAGTATATACGTCATAATTTATAATTTTTGATTAATGAGTCTTATTTTATCTATATCTCTTATACTAGGCGATTACCTTTTGCTGGAAAATATTGAAAAATTCGTATCACTGCAATGTCTCATAAAATTGCTCAAAACAGCTAAGTAATGAATTCATTAACTTTCTTTTGTATAGATATATAGTTAATCGAATATATAAGCTTCACAAAAATGCAAAAAACTTCAGTAGTTTATTTAAATTGCAATATTTGTACGCCTTAGAAATTTAGACTAGAGCGGTCTCCCCTACAGTTTTCTCTTTTCTTTTTTTGTTTTCATTGTTTACGTTTACGTTACTGTAAACTGATTTCTTATAACTTGTTGCGTAATGACTAGTTGTCAATTTATTGTTTAAAAAACTGTCTTAATTAAAATCCCGCAGTTTGAATATACATTTTCTCAAATCTCCATAACGGTGCTTTACTTACGATCAAAATGTTAAACTATAAATTAAAATATCTATTTTAGAATATATTTCTCAATAACAGCATTTTAAAATGTAGAGATAAATGCAAAAAAGAATGTTGCAATTTGTGCAACTCTGTAAGCATGTAAGTGGTTATTATCGAGAAAATAACACAATACCTATGTAAATTAAATGTATAGAGGTGGAAAAATATTGTATTGAGTGAATGGAACATGATACTTTTTGCATCATTATATTTTTTGAGTCCAAATATTTTTCTGTTGCCTTTTGCATTTTTAATAAAAGGAAAATTTATGACGTTTTATTTTTAATTTTTACTTAGAATTCAAATATTAGAAAATCGTCAAGGAATATTGTAAATTATACTTGCGTCTTTTGTGTAACACATTAGTTTACAATTTTTAAATCTATAATTAAAATGGTATTTATGATTACTAGACTTTGTTGGCCTTCAAAAGCATTGTAAGAAACGGAAAACTGTAAATTGCAACTTTGTAACACAGAAGGTGTTCCATAATTCAAGGTTGAATTCCGCGAGTTCTTATAGTGTTTTGAAACCGGTATTGTAATTGATATAACAGAAAGCAATTAAATACGTATCGATTTTCCATCTCTCTGGAAAAAGTGTTTGTGCTCTTGCCTTCATCAAATTGTCATTTTCCTGTTATGCTTCTATAAAAACAAAGTATACGTGATAAAAGATGTGTCATCATTGCACTATAAATTATAAACTGGAAATTACGATAGCGTGAGATTTTTATTATCACATGAAAAGAGTTAATGTAGCGTGTAATTATATATACGGTGAGGTACCTAATTAATTTGATGACTTACCTCGCATCTTCTAAGAGCAATAATGTATTAGTGGAGTTGACACGATTTAAGTGGGTTTCCAAATTTCCTTCACTGACTACTAAAATTGTTGCATTTACTGGTTTACCGAAGAATCCATTGTCAGGTTTTCCAATGTGTACAATGTGAGATGAGAAATCTGTTGAAACAAAATGATTTTTGTTGCTTTTACCTTTATTAAAATATGTATAATATTTTTCCTTTCAGCATTTTTTTATCAAGAAAAAATTGAAATAGCTTGATCAACCCCTGTAACCTAATAGAATAATTAATTCTCATTCTTTGAACGATCATTAGATCCAAGATCCGTAATCGAACCCAACTTTGAATAACTTTAACATTTTTCTTGTTTTACACTAATACATAATGAATGAAGTAGATATTTACATTTTGCAAGGATTAAAAATCTCATATAAAATCTAAGAAAGTGTAAGAAAACTACAAGACGAGTGAAGCTCTTAAATATAAAACATATCACTCCATGAATGATCATCTGAAAACGATTACGGTCATATATCATAAAATTTTTTAATTGGTCTATAATTATTTCTTATATTTCTAGATTCAATTCGTGTATTTTAAGTATAATAAATTATTTTTCATTAAGCCAGAA
>JBAGKK010028085.1:0-11098 GCA_037177015.1 Euceroptres primus
AGAGTATACACACCACGGGACGAATGTCGACGATCCGTCCCGGTGAATTTCCCCCCTCGGCTTCTCCTCGGGGGGGGGGGGCAATCACTCCACCGGGAAGGATCATCGCCATTCGTCCCTAGGTGTGTAATATACTATTATACGAATGATATAAAAATTATGTTTTCACAACACTATCAGGAAATTGCCATACTATGGACTGAATGGAAAATGGCACGTTTTGAATAATGGGAATGGAGACGTGCGAAATAACTCTTCTTTGGCGTGCCGTGACGTCACAAACACGAAAAGGCCTCTTTTCATAAGCTTTCCAACATTTCACATTGAGTAAAACGGAGAAAGTTAAATGAAGATGGATATAGGTCGATGTTTTCGGCGAGAACTGTAGCGCCCCCACTGCGACTCCGCCCTGGGGCACTTAACCCTCAATCGATACGGTGGTTTGAGACGAAATAGACAGTACGGTCGGGTCAGATGCGACCCGATCTCTTTTTGATGAGGTTTCTGGTAGAAATAAATACACAATAAACATTTTAGTTGTATAATAACATTTATTGATAATATTACATGAAAAAACCTTTTAATAGAAAAATTGACCAACGAATTGTAATTTCGGCTCGATCTTTTGCAAAGAGAGGTTAGAGTAAGGGAGAGGGAAAACGAACCATTGGATCGGATCCGACCCGCACCGTACCGTTTGAGGGTGATAGCTTTTCATGATCTTGTTGTAAAAAGTGTCGTGCGCGTCATGTGCAAAAGAGTTTTCAAAATAAATTTCAACCTAAATAGATTAATAGTATATTGCTTATCAAGTGCAAGGCGAATGCCTTTTCGGGACAAGTGCAATGTCTTCAAGACGAGTCGTAGCTAACGGCCGTCAAGCCGTACCGTAACAACGAACTAGCAACAGAGCGAGCAGTATCAATTCGCCTTTTACATTTATTTTTAAAAACACGTTGAAAATTCTCTTTTCACTAATTTTTCATCCTCATTCAAGAATTTTCATCCCTTCTGGTAAAAAAATTTACATGCGTACACAATTCAGTTACATAATTCATATTATTCCTACTGAAAGTGGTTCGTACGGCCCTGACTGTTTGTGTTCAGAGGCGCTCAAGACTAGCCTCCATTTAACTAAGGCAATGCCCAAAATGTTAAAATTAATTTAATATCAAGTTTATTTAAAATGAAAAATAGAACTTTCTATGTTTGGAATAATTTTCCGTTCGAGCCCAAAAAGCAACTAGCCGCTTTCTTCTTGGCAATCCAAAAAACATCGAGCTGTGCGTCAGGTGTTAAGTAAAACCGCTTTTTGGGCTGCAGCTAGCACCCATTTAACTCTTAGATCTTCCAGGTGACTTTGGCACTTCTCGTGGACGTTTCCCGTGACCGAAATCACGATAGGATGAATTTTAATCTTTTATAGCTTAATTAATGGGAACCGATACGTCTATGATTTGGACGTATTACGACCGCTTATCAAGCACCACAATGTCCGGCCTATTGTGAAAAGCAGTGCAGTCCGTTAGAATAGCCCTATACCAGTACAGGCAGTGATGTTTGTTCTCAAGTACCGCCATTGGAACGTATATATATAAAAAGGCTTCCATTTCTGTATTAGGCGCAGATTAAAGGCAATTGGCTGGTGAATGATCCATCTATATCATATTGTGTTTGCAAGTATACTCTCTGCGAGCTAACCTTCTGCAGCCATCAATGATGTGCTCGATGTTTTCAGTTGCATCATCGCACAGCCGGCATCGATCGTTCACGCTAAGCCGAAGGCTATTCTTTTAGTAATGCCTCTATAATGCTGAGGGACAGGGAATGATACTGTTTTAAAGTCGATTTGTCTCTATTTATCGATTCATCTGGTACTTTTGGTTGGTAAAGTGAAAAATTCAAAATTTGTTTTATAGTTTGACTCATTTTAGGGCGCATAATATCGCTTCAAGTTCTGTGACAAGGTTTTTGCCCGATAAGACGGCAAATTTTTTGAAAAAGGAGCAAAAAGTCATATACCTGTGTTGCACCGAAGAGGCAAAATGCATTACACAAAAAGGAAAGTAGATGAAATTCTGAGAAAAACTTTTTAAAAAAGTTTTCTAGTACCAATAGTACTCAAATATACATTTTTGGCATTTTTTAAATGCAATTTCTCTCACAGACTCTTATTACATCTTTAAAAAATACCCATTCGATATTTACTGATATTTTATGAATAAAGAAATAAATTCTCAAATAAATTTTTTCTCTTGGTCCTCATATATGCATTTTTCGGCACTTTTTAAATGCAATTTCTCCCACGGAATCTTATTATGTCTTAAAAGTATACCAGGTCGATATTTATTGATTTTGTATGAATAAACAAATAATTGTTTAAACGAATTTTTGATCTTTGTTCTTAAATATGCATTTTTGGAATTTTCAGATGCAATTTCTCTAAAGAAGGCTTATGAACAATTAAACAAATATCAATTGATTATAAAGAAGTACCTTTGTTACAATTTGTACAACGTTGTACAAAATTTTTAATTGGTCTGTATTCTGTAAAAGTTGGAATGGTTAAGGTACTTATACCTGCCTATGCATATCTGAAGACAAAGAGGAAACACTTGATTTAACATTTATTTGTTTATTCATAAGAAATCAGCACATATCGAATTGGTATTTTGTTAATTTGTAATAAGCCTCCCTGGGAGAAATTGTTGCTTAAAAATGCCGAAAAATGCATATTTCAGGCACGAGGAAGTAACATTTGTTTAAATAATTTTTTGTTTATTGATAAAAAATGACTTAACTATTTATTTTTATTCAAATGAGCCAAAGAAATGTTAAAGTATGGCCACAGTTGCATTCCACGATACAATTTAGTATTAGTATAGAGAAAGGGTCCAAGTTACAAAGTCATAACTGGTGACCTATTAGGGCTAGGACATTCCTTCTTTTTTAACTTACGCAGGTTTTAACCCACTACAATTTATCTAAACAGAACTTTCTCCCGTGACATCTAGGAAACGAGCTATTTCTAAAAAACACAGTTTTCCAATTTTCAGCTAAAAAATGAATAAAAAACCGGGATATTTGGAAGACCGTAAATTGGAAACTAATTAGGTTAGAATATTCTTCTTTTCTTTTAGATTACGTGTAATTTCATGTACTTTCATTCATCCTCTGGCACCTTTAATATCAATTCATACAGAAACGAGCTACTTTGAAAAAATTTAACTCATGTCATTTACCCCTAAAAATAGGCCGAAAATGATCAACTTTGAGAAATGATAACTCGCGATCTATTATTGTTAGGATATTCTTTTTTTTAAATAACAGATAATAACGACTAGTTTAATTCATCTGTGGACCATTTTGACGTGTAACACTCCGGATCCGAGCTACATGGAGTCAAAAAGAAAAGTTGTGATTTTTAGCAAAAAATCGAAAAAATTAGGTTTTTTGGAAAGACCATAGCTTTTTAACTATTGATCTTAGAAAACTTTTTTTTTATTTTTTCTTAAAATTTTATCTACTTTCTTTTTTGTGTAATTTTTTTTTCCTCTATGGTGCACAGGAAAGCAACAAACCACAGGTATATGATTTTTTGCTCCCTTTTCAAAACATTTGCCGGATTACTGGGCAAAAACCTTCTCACAGAGCATGAAGCTGTATTATGCACCCCAAAATAAAGCGATTTATAAAAAAGAAATTTGTTTTTTTTACTTTACCAGATTTACACCATTTTCTCGACCAGATGCCTGGACTATATCGCATGTTAGTTATGGCTTACTATGTAAAGTTGCATTTCGATTAGTTTACAACGCCACTATTGTTCTTGAAGGTCTTTGGTGGCTGCCTTGTTTGGTCATCTGCAATGATTGTAAGAAGGCTGTTAAAACTCAGGCAAAATTTTGTAGTCTCTGCGTCAAGCATTTTCATCCTAATCCGGTTTGTTCGAGACACAAATTTTACTATTCTAAAAATGAATTGAAAGCATATTCTTGTCCATTTGAAACGGTAACTATTAGAGAAAGGCCATCATCTCAGCTACTGGGGCCTTCTGGGGATAACGTGGGTACATTGTGATCTCGAAACACGAATTCTAAAAAGGACAAGAACAACCGTAAGGGTAGGGATGAGCATAAGAATAAGAATCAGGATAGTTAACAGGATATAAGTACTCCTATGGAAAGTCAGTTCGAGCATTTGTTGTCTGTCATTGGAAATTGCGGTAAGAATGTTCAGGCCCTCAATGCAATCAACAACAAATTGACCTAGGACATTTCTGGAATTAAGGAAAATGTCGTATGGCTACGTGAATTGCAAAGAAAGCTGAAGAAAAATAATACCAAGCTCGATGCTATCTTGAGGCAAACACAAGAACCGAATGCGAAGGTCGCCAGTCCTTCAGCTGTGAAAGATGAACTGTAAACTTGGATTGGTGAGCTTCAGGAAGAACAAACTTAGCTAAGTCAGCGAATTGCAATGACTGAATTTCAGCAACGTAATGACAGACTTTTTGTCTCGGGATTGCATGAGAGTGACGGTGAGCCTCTAGTGGATCTTGTTTGTGGAGTGTTGATATTGCTCAGTGTCTCACTGGAGCCCACTAAGGTTATAAGTACGCAAAGAATGGCTTCCTTAGCGTCTTTGCCTGTCTCTCAGTCGCATGGCTCGACTTCTCGACCTTACTGAGTAGTGGTCAAGTTTTCTTCTGCCCAGCCTAGAACTCAGATTATTTCAAATATGAGAAAGAAGAAGTCCTTGGTTGCCCACGAGATTAATTCAACTTTTGATGGGTCGCGTGTCTATCTTAATGAGTATCTTCGGGCAGTCTTTTACAAACTTCTTAAACTAACAAGAAAAAGAGCTAAGATACTTGCATATACAGTAAAACCCACATATATCGGATTTCATAGGATTGCAAGAAAAATCTAATATAAGCGGAAATTCGATATGTATTTACACATAGGAAAGGAAAGCATAGGAAAGAAACCGAAAAAAAAATACGATATGAGCGGGAATCTGATACATGCCGGTCTGATATATGTGGGTTTTACTGTAAATATTTTTGGTAGCAAAATCGTATCATTTTTGTCAGGCGAAAAGGTCGAGACCGATTTTTCGGGATATCCTATGTGGCTGATCATGATGGTATCACGGAATGACTGACTGGGGATTTGCTGCCATCTGGATCGGTCAACTCTCGATTGGGTGATCTCACTGGTCGACCATTACCTAATCTTGTTACTTCTGATTTCTCTAATTTGAAATTCTGACACATCAATACCAATATCAATTCGCTTAAATCGCACATCAGCTTACTGGGTGCTTACTTAAGTCGAAACTTTTTTCACATAATTGCGGTAAGCGAAAAGTGGCTCACTGAATCGACTTGTGGTTGCAATTCATGGTTATTCATTCCTTTACAATAATAGGATTGGCAGGAGGGGTGGTGGTATTGCTGTGTACGTTAGGTATGGATGGGGCATGAAACTGCTACCTACATCTCCCAGTGAATTTATTAATAGACCTGAGTTTATAGTCATGGAGATTTCTCACACCTCAGTCTCATCTCTCCTCTTTTCGGTTGTCTATAGGAGACCTGAAGGTGAATACTTTTCTGACTTTCAATCTTTATTTCTGAGATTCAACCATGCATATTACAATATTATTATTATGGGTGATTTCAACTGTGATCTAAATCGTCCGCACTTTGGCTCTTCCTACTTAATAGATTTCTTTAACTTGCTCAGTCTATTCATTGCTCCATTTATGGCGGCGCATGACAATTCCTCATCTGACACATGTATCGACTTGTGTATTACAGACAGTTTGTTCTTTTATTCTGAAAAAGAAAATTTGTACTTGGATGTCGTCTGATATAAGATAAGCAGTTCGGAAGCGTAACGGTACTTACAGGTTATGGAAAAGAGGGGGAGACCTTTCAGCACAAAGAAATCAAGTAACGAGACTGATAAGAAAAACTAGAGATGAGTATAAGACTGTTAAGCTAAGGTTGCCACAGATACTCGAAATTTGTGGAAATTTGTGAATAGGCTCTCCCTTAGGGGAGAGTCTCCGGTTGTGGGCACAGTTTCGTTTTTGACCCATAATTTTCCTTTGATTCCATATAATGCGGAGATATGGATTTCAGTGGAAGCCTAGAGGCCTTTGCTAACTGTTTGCTAAAGTAACTACATTAATTCCGTCAACTAAAAAAATTTTACGACCAATTTTGTGAAGTCATCTTTTTTGGCAAAAAAAAAAATCGTAAACGGTTGTGGGCACCCTTCGAAAATTCGCTGAAAATGGGAATAGTTGAAGGAAAACGCACCTAATTGGAAAGAATTTCGAGGTTTATTAATTTTAAAGGCCTTCAGTAGCAAAAATAACAAAAAAAGGCCTTTTAAAAATTATTTATCGTCTTCCTCATCTTCAAAGTCAGAAACACAATGTTTGCATGTGAAATAGCTGGAATGCATGTCAGCGCACATCAAATGCACGGGCCGATCACACGTGTTGCACTTGATGGAATTTGCAGCGGTCAACTTCGATGGCAGTAGCTTCAAATGATGATATCTGACAGTTTTCCAGTCAAACAGACGCTTTACATGAAAAAAAAAAATAGTGTGCCCACAACCGGCTACATTTAAGTGCCCACAACCGGAAATCACGACCATTCTCGGTGAATCAAAAAAAATGTCATGCGTCATGGTTTTGATATAAATCGATGTGGCATCCCAAATCACAACGAAAATACTGTAGAAATATCGATAACACTTACCTGTTTGAGACTATTCACTTTGTTTATCGCACTTTTAAAACATTGGAAAATCACAATTGCGTTTATTTTTACGGACTATTTTTCAATGTGATCGCAGCTCATGAACAAGCTCGTCCATTCACTTCGATATTAGCTCGAAAACTGCGTACTGTCAAAATATAAGTACGACAGTAGTCAGATCCGCCATATTTGCATTCTGTCAAACGTTATGCAGGGGTGTCCACAACCGGAGAGTGCCCACAACCAGAGACTCTCCCCTACTTTCTTTCTATTTGTGGCGATTTATCATATAGTGTCACATCTGAATGGCTGGATCAGATTCTTAATTTTGACTTCGATGGAACAGAATTTCACTTTAAGGACATTTCTCCCTTTTCGTTGAATAAAAGTCTTAATAACATCAAGACTGAAGCGAAAGGGGTAGATGATTTGCCGATTAGCTTTATTGTAAAAGCTCTGTCGGTTCTCTTTTCCCATATTTTATTGTTATTTAACACATCATTTCAAACATCAATCTTTCCGGATGATTGGAAGAGGGTTCTCATTAGACCCGTTCATAAAGAAAAAACACCATAGCTAGCGAGTGATTATCGATCCATCGCTATACTTTGTTGTCTCTCCAAAGTGCTGGAAAGAATTGTATATTGTTAGGTGATTGAGTATGTTGAAGCCAGCGGCATGTTTATAAAGATACCAGATGATATTTTCCGAAGAGTCGATCTTAGAATGATTACAATTACGGTACTCTTTGATTTCAGCAAGGCTTTTGATATGGTGCTACATAATCAGCTTCCTCTGAAACTTAGATTTCGTTTTTCTGCTTCTGTTCTCAAATGATTGGCATCTTACTGTACTAGTATGCAGCAGTCAGTAATAGGCTTGAAAGATCTGAGTGGGGTCCTATTGGCACTGGAGTTCGTCAAGGGTCTGTGCTTGGCCCTCTTCTCTTCTTGTTGTTTACTAACGATATTAAATATGTGATCAGATGCTCTTCCCATATGTTCTATGTGGGCGATCTTCAGATTTACATTCATTGTAACTCTGATAAAATCAAGGAATGTATTTCACTCCTTAATGAATACAACAAATTTATACAACATTGAAACAATTTTAACTTAACCAGAGAGCTTTGAGTATTTTAGACACTCATTCTCGTTCACCGGATGAGCGATATACAGTTCATCTCCCTTTAAAATCTCAGTCCCCGCATGCTTCCGTAAAAACTCGCCGAATTGCTTTATATTCACTCTCCCATACACACCACCAGTTTTCCAAAGATTTTTAATTTTCTGAAGCATATCGTGATTTTATAAGGACTTATGAGGAGCTGGGGCATATGGAGAAAATTCCTGACTCTCAAATAGGTAATCCGCGAGCGTGATATATTCCACACCACCCTGTAATTCAATCCAGTCCAACATAGTTAGTGGAAATTTTGTGCAGTTTGTAATGCAACACGGCGCACTCTAAAGCTATGCTGTTTAAAAGATTTTCTCATGCCGAGTCCTGCTCTCCAGAGCGATTTTTCGTTAATACTTTCGAATTGGCGTAAATATTGTATTGCATATACCGCAAACATTTTTAAAATGTTTCGGCAGATTCGAATTCACCTCGCTGATCAGGATTTTCAAAGAATCTTCTGGACTCCTAATCCTGATGCTCGGTCTGTAGATTATCGTTTGACAACTGCCACCTATCGTACTGCTTGTGCGCCATATTTAGCCCTTTTCACTCTCACTCAGCTAGCCTTGGACGAACTTCACAAGTATCCCCTAGGCGCGGGTTGCCTCTAGCATAATACTTACTTGGACGATATATTTGTGGGTGTAAACGATCTTGAGCTTGCGACAAAAAAAAGAAACGAACTTTGTAAGCTTTGACATTCAGCCGGAATAGAGTTAGATAAATGGGCAGCAAATAAATGTGAGCTTCTTGGTATGAGAATATGTATCACCCTCCATATTTACTTTGAAGAAAATGTCTTGATTGATCAGTGGGGTCAATAAAAAATAAAATTCACAATTGTTTGCAACATTTCGTCAACCTGGTTTGCTGACCTCTTCAGGCTACAATTTTTATTGAAAACACCAAAGTTTTAGAAACAAATACAAAATTTAAAAAAAAATTAATTTGAAAGAATTAAAAGCAAATTATCTTATATCTAAAAACTATAAAGTTCACATTTAAATAAAATAAGCTTATTTTAAAAAATGCAACTAGTCAGAGATTAAAAATTAACATTTGCACGTCGTCTGTGAGGTGAGGACGATAACTGGCGATCCTTAGATATAGAGGAGGTATTTATACTGAGAAGCATGTACTTTCGGGCACTGACCTCTTTTCGCGTATGAAAATAAAATTATGTAACGATGAATTGTGGTTTTAAATTTAGTATTACTGGCTTTTACATGTGATTCAAAGCATTTGTTAATACTATTGTTATTACTTTTAATGCATATCATTTCGGAAACTAACCGTTTCTTCCAGTTAGACTCAAAATAAAGTATTTTGGTATTTACCTAATCAAATTCATGGTTGTATATGTTAAGATGTACATTAATAAAAAATTCGTTTTTCTTGTTCCTTTTATGTTCATTAATACGCGTTTCTCACATTCTTTTTGTTTCACCCACGTAAGAGGCTGAGCAATTTTTTCAATGAATTTTGTATACAACGTTGGTTTTTTCTCATTTTTTTACTTATCTTTACCTGGTCTGATTACAGATAATAAAGAAGATTTCATAGATGGAATTGTAGCTATGTTGAATTTGTTTAAAAAGTATGAAGTTTTATCAAAGAATTTTCTTATGAATGGTAAACTAACTTTTTGTTGGCGGGTCAATAGTTGCTTTCGCGCAGAGCTGTTTTGGCTAGGACAATATTTGAATTTTAGTTTACGAATCTTAATTTGTTGTTTAATAAAACTTGTCAGGTAATCATTGTTCAGTAAACGTTGGGTAATGATTTTTTAATTTTTTGCATGAAATTTTCTGTGCGATAACACCATTGCCCTGTCAACAAGGTTGAATACAATGTTCTTTTTCACTTGGGTTGGATAACCTGATAAATAGTTAATCGTTCTACCTAATAGAGATAGTTTTTGGTATCAGTTATTAATGATGCTATTCCTTTCTCTCATTAGAGAAATGTCTCAAAAATTAATAATATTATTTTCTTCAAGTTCAAAGATAAACTGTAAATTATTATTATAGGAATTAAAAGTGTCAATAATGAACTTAATATGATCTTTTTTGACACAAAAAATCGTGTCATTTACATATCTATAATAAAAGGGGAACTTTATATTATATTTTTCTTCTAATATTTCCAAGCAGCTATTTTCCATGTTATCCATAACCATTTTCGGCAAGTAATGGTGAAATGGGTGAACCCATCGGAGTACCATGAATTTGTTGGTATATATTTTCATTAAAAACAAAATAAGTATTATCGTACAGGAATTTTATATATCTTCTTATCTTTTTGGGAGGAATATGCAATGGGCCTGAATAAAGTGAAATCTTCTATCAAGGCTTTCCAACACCAACGAGGAAGGAACGCTAGTAAAGAAAGCACTGACGTCTAAGGACATAAAAATATGATCGCTATCAATTGCTATATTTGTTAATTTTTCTTTTAAATTAAGACTATTATTAATAAGTGATTTAGGAGTTTTTATACCATTTTTAGGTCATTATATATATAACTTTAGCTAAAACATGAATTGGACTATTAATTAATGAAATTATAGGCTTTCTTATGGATTTTTGGTATACCGTAACCTTTAGCTAGTATAGTATTGGTCAAAGTTAATTCGTTGTTGTGATATATAAATTGTAACAAATCATGATCGTTAAAATTTTTTAATATTATTGAAGTATGCTTTTGTAATTTTTTAAGACGATTATTATTTTGTAAGTATTAGAATCCTCTAAAAGACAGTACATTTTCTTGAAATAATTTGTTTTGTTCATACAAACCATGAGATTTGCTTTATCCGCAATTGTAAAAAAGATATCTGGATTATTTTGGATAAAAGATTTTGTTGTTTTTAATTTTTTTGCAAAATACCTTTCTTCGACGCAGATGTGAGTGTCTTGTTTCATGATACTACATATGGCTGATTCTACATGAGATTTTAATCCAAATTTTGGATTGTCCTGAAAATTTTTTCTCTTGTTCTAGAGCAGACATACCCAGCTAGGGAGAATTACCTGCGGGACCACATGTTCTGCTTCTTCCTCTATTTCTCGTGGAGAGCGGGAGCGGTGGTAGAGACGCGTGGCCATCTCTTCTCTAGTGACGTCATGTAGCCCC
>JBAGKK010028096.1:0-11097 GCA_037177015.1 Euceroptres primus
ATATCAGGATTGTTTATCAGAATGCTGTGGGATGTCAGTATATTTCGTAGGAGTTTCATTTTTTATGATCTAATAAAAATTTCAGCAAAAAAGAGATTTTTACTATTTGAAAGCGACTATTAAATGCATTTTTTGATCAGAATTGTTAACAAAAATTAAAAATATTGTCAAATGTCAGTTTCTTCCATCAGAATTTCGATTTAGGTATAAAATGAACAATTAGGCAAAAAATGGATTTTTTCTATCAAAGAGTGACCGTTTGATGCATTTGTTAATCAGCGTTGTTTATAACAATGGTAAATATTGTTTATTGTCCATTTCTCTCATGGAATTTTCATTTCTGAGGGCAAAACTGAAGATTGCGCAGAAAAAATGAATTTTATATATCTAGAGGCGCTTATTTATTAAATTTGTTTATGACATTTGCTTATACCAATCATAAAAATAATACTGCAGTGATTGATTTTAATAAAACATTGATTTCATTCGATTTCGCAAGGAAAAACGTGATTAAAAGAGCTTCCAGGCTTCAGTGTACACTCATCGCTGGATTTCGGGTCAGGCTCGGGGATGGACGGCCCTCAATTCGATGTTATTAAAATCCAGTTTGAACCGGATTTAAAGCGACAAGCGTGCAGTCTTATGTCAACATTCAGAACCGCGTATATAGTCTCTGAACGTACAAAAGTAAATGCGCAGAGAGTCGCGATGTAAACAACTTCTGGCGGTCCTGACTGCCCGAGCAATGGCGCCGTCTCGGAACGCTCAGGGGGGGGGGACTGAATCACTGAAGCGTGAATGACCATGAAATTACATTTTTGTACATCTTGCAAGACAAAAGTTTTGGTTCTAGACTTAGTTAAATTTGTACATTCTTTGTATAAAGCTTTTACTTTATCAGTATATTTATCTTATTTCTGAATTGTAATGTTAGCATTTTCCCAAAAAATTTTTAATTTAATTATTGCACACTGAGCACTTTCGTGGATAGTGGTTTTTTTCGGAATATCTCAGCTGGTAAAGAAAGTATCGCAGGACTTGTCCCTTTGATGGTAATTTACATCCAAGAACAGCTTCTTCGATATACTTAATAAGGTATATTGCCCTTCCTGAACGTTTCATCGCCATGATTTTAACACTTTCGTTCACTTTATTTGCACATGACAATAACATATAAACTAATAAATTGACCTCTCAACACTATAATAGCTGAACAAGTACTGAAGAATTTTCACTGATCAGAGTCTCAGCAAAAGATTATTATTATTATTCTACCATTAATCAGAAATTTTAAATTGAGGAAAGGTCGGAATTCAGGAAATGTTGCCATTGAACTAGAATTGGCTAATCTGAGAAAAAAAATAATTCTGCGAGACCCGAGGATTCGGGAGACTCTCGGTGATCGGCTCGTTACTCGTGGCTGACGACATACTTATAAATTTTCCTGAAAGCGAATAAACGAACCCGGGCTAGGTTGGGAATTCGGGGAATAGGATTTTTTATAGGCTAATCAAACTAAACATTTGAATACTAATATTGAACATTTAGTATTGCTAATAGACTCGATATAATACAGAACTTCACGACAAAGTTATGCAATCAAGGGGAGAGTCTAACCTTCCAATGAACCAGAGAGTATTTAGCATGAATTAAGAGAAAAGATAATACACAAACAAAAATAAAGGACCCAAAATTAAAATAGGGGTGAACTTAAGTGTAATCTGTAATAGCTTGATTCAGCCATTTTAATTATTCCGGTGGCTAAGTGCCAAAAGCAATGATGCTACGAGTACTATGCGACCTTTAGCATTCAACTAACCGAATGGGGCCGAGGCACGCTCGCTCTATACTTTTATTACCTCTTCACTAAACTGCACGCAAGCGCAGGAAGCCTGAACCAATAGGCATCAAGCTTTAGATACTCGATACCCAGGGACCAATGGGCTTGCAGCGTCTACGCAAAAGTAACTTACCTAACCAATATAACGATATGTGAGTTTAACGTTAGCATGAAAGGCAACTAATTTCGGAATTAAAATTACGTAAAAATAAGGAACAATGCCTAGAAATATATTTTTCGGAGACTAGGAACCTAAAAGGGGAATATAATCCTTTGTTCAAAATTCGGAATGCTGAGATTTCGGTCTCCGATAGGCTGCGTTCAAATCTCCTCAAGTTGTCTCCAGCCCGTGGTCTATGGTCAGCAGCTAGATTGCACGGCCCAAAGCCTTTGATGTTCTGTCTCCGTCTGGAAGGTCGGTAGGTAGATGCCTCAACGGATAGTAAAGAAGCATGCAAGAAAATAAAAACAGCAGCGTCAAAATAAAGAAATAAAATCAAAAGTGCAGTCACAAAAACTAGACTGTTTTAGCCCTAATTCTGGGTGCTTCATCCGGTTAGCATTTTCGGTCGAGGAAGCAATCCGAGCGATGACTAGATTGCAACGTTACAGCGCCCCCCACACCCAAAACTGAAAATACGCGATGGAGTTCCCCCTAAATTCAATTTTGGGTCCCTCAGAATAAGCATCTTAACTAGAATGGAGAACGTGAACTAGAACAGGCTGTCTGAGAGGTTATCTCTGCTGAGATATTGATCAATATAAATTTTGGAAACAACAAAAAATGAGTAAATCCTGGTCCATACGAGATAGAAAATCTGTCACTATATTCCGAGATCCTTTTCTGCATTAGGTAGCGAAGCTACACTCTAGCAGGCTCAGCGACCACTTAGCCAACCTGCCAGAAGAGTTTTTGAGAAACTAGAGCCAACATAAACTACTATGGTCTGTTATTACGGTGAAATGGAAATATTCCAAGTACTCTCTGAACTTCTGTATGGTCCAGACAAATACCAAGCACTCTTGTTCCGTAGTGGAGTAATTTTGTTTAGCACTCACGAGCGTTCGGCTAGCGTAGGCGATTACTCGCTCGTTGCCTTTGATTGTCTGGGTCAAAACATCTCCCAAACCCGTATAGCTAGCGTCTGTTTGAAGAATAAAGGGGTATGAAAAATCTGGACAGGCTACAACCGGCGCAGTAGTTAATGCAGTTTTGATAGCTTGAAATGTAGTTTCCTGCTTGGACTCCAATAACCAAGGTTGCTTCGCCTTCAAGAGGAGATTGAGGGGTTCAGCCAAGGTTGCCAAGTTAGGAATGAAACGCCGATACTAGGAGGCAAACCCCAGAAACTCACGGAGTTGCCTTATGTTCTGCGGTGCAGAAAAATTGAGGATCGGCTCTAACTTCACCGGGTCTATTTTTACACCCTCATTATTGACAAGGAAACCTGGTTTCATTCACAAGGTACCTGATTTCATTTACAAGGTACGTGATTTCAGTCCTAAAAAACAAACTTTTGTCTGGGTTAATAGTTAGCCCATCCTCGGCTATCCTTTTAAGTGCCTCCTTCAACCATTTGAGATTTTCCTCGAAGGTTTTGCTCAAAACAATGTTGTCCGGATATACAAAAGCGTGACGTTCTAGATTCGGCCCTATTACCCCCATCGATCAGGCGTTGTAAAGTACCAGGAGCCCCACAGAATCCAAAGGGCATGCCGTTGTATTGAAAATGACCGCGTTCCAGTACTAAGAATGCAGTTATTTCCTTACTCTTAGCGTCCAGTGGAATTTGATGCAACGCCTGGTCCAGATCGATGGTGGAACTGTAATTCGCCTTTAGCAATTTGTCCAAGATGTTTGACATCGGAGGTAGAGGATAAGCGTCCTACTTGGAAACCCTATTCACTTCTCTGTAGTCTATACAAAGGCGGTATGAATCGTTAAGCTTCCGAACCATGACTACAGGTGAGCCCCACGGACTATCAAAGGGTTCGATTAGACTCTGGTCTAGAAGCTTGTCTATTAGCTTGTTAAGCTCATCAATGATGGCCGGAGATCTTCTAACCGTCCTCTGTTTAATTGATGGGTGGTCAGCTGCGCCAATTTTATGTTCAACCAGATTGGTCCTACCTAGACTACTTGGGTTAAGAGCGTTCTCCGCTAGAAAGTCTAGCGCTATTTTGAGCTTTTCAGTAGTTAGCTCTTTCAGCGTGGCACATTCTTCGCTTTCGTCCCCAATACCTACGGAAAGGAAGTCAATTGTAGCTTTTTGGGAGTTTTCTTTTCTTTGCACTGTGGCGTTGAGCAATCCGCGACACGCACGCCAGGTCTGCCGCATTTAAAGCAATAGATTATCTCTTCTTTCAGACAATTAAATTAAAAATGACCATGAGGACTCGGTAGACCGTGGGATAAATACTTGCGGCAGTTTTTGAATTTCGGGTCGGAAGGTGTTGTGAATGTGGAGGAAATCGCGTCTAGATTAGCTGACTCTTTAGCTACGCTACTATTCTTCGCGAAATTATTACCCTTCCTGTTTTTAATTCCTGAATTCTGTGAGTTACTCTGGGGGTTCGGCTTAGGCGTCGAGGCAACTGCCGCACAAGCTTCCAATGGTTGAATTACCTGTGATGTCTCAGAATGAATAGTAGGAATGAGAATTCTGGGGGAGGGGGTGGTTTATATTCCTTGAAGGTGACCCACTCTGCCTCCCAATTTTTGCCTAGTTGCGCTAGGTTGTCGAAGTTATTAACGTCTTTGCGTTTTATAACTCTTTTGTATTCCAAACGGAACCCTCTGTGCGCATTGTCTAATTGTTCCGCTTTGAAACAAGGCCTATATAATATATTATAAAGTCCCCAGGTACATGTTAGATAATCCTCAATTTTCTCTTTGGTACCCTGTTAACGAGCCTTGATTTGATCGCGTAGACAATAGTCAAAGTTATCGTGTCCAAACCACTCCGAAAGGCGATTTTAACTTCTAGCCAGTCGGACCAGATTGTACCTGAATCTTTTATGTTCCGATACCATAATAACGCTACGTCCGGTAGTAGTAATTGTAACGCATTAATTATTTCTTCGCCTGTTATAAGGCAAAAAATCCTACATTTCTCCATTTTAGTCAGGAAGTCTTCCGCGCTAGCTCTAGTGGAGCCATTGAATTTAAGATTTTACTGTCTTACTATCTTTCCTATATCCCTATTCGCGAAGCTGTTTCTGGTTGTATGAGCGCTTGACCTATGTGTGGGATTTGCTTCAAACGATCCTAGTCTATTCGGATACTCGTCGGTCTGTGGTATGCGCCTATCGAGAGATTTATTTTCTTCTATCCGAGAGCAGGTAGCTTCCGGTAACTGTCTACCCTCAGGTAGACAGGTCGAATTCCATTGTAGATCGAAAGGCTCATTTGCCGTATACGTATGCGAATTAGGGATGCTGTAATAATTACGGAACTGATAGTTATTGGGTTGGAAACCAATGAAATTTTGTGGGATATTGACGTTACCTAATTTTGACGGATATGGAGGAGGCGAAGTAAAATTATGCACTGGTACTGTACAAGAAGTTGCGAAAATTTGGGGGTTAATCGCTTGCGTTATCACCGGTTTAGGGTAATGAAAATATTGTGCTGGGATTGTGCGTGGTCAAGAGGGGCATCAATTGCGACAATCTCCCACGGTGTGTAGTGTCAGGTCTAGCGCTCGAGGCCTCTGTTGTTTGAGACTGTACGGCACTAAATGTACTCTCCGATGTGGTAAGCGTAGGCGAGGTTGTTGTCCATGTAGCGTGCGTTGTCGCGCTACGAACCGTGTTTTCAAAAACTACGTACATGCCGAGTAGATGCATGTGGGATTGGCTGTCATCGCGCAGATTTTTCTGGTCGACCGGCGGGTCGTTAAACGAGTCTTCGTGCGACCACGGTACTGCCTCGTCTCCGTCTCTTATGTGCAAGTATCTTAGAATCCTATCTCTCAGAATCGCTGCAACCCCGGAGTCGCTTATACACAATTCGCGAGCTAACCTACGCAGCTCCTCATCTAAAAGGGCGAAGACCCAAGAGTCCCGACTTCCTGTGCTGATCATTCTCACAAAATTCAATTCAATTGAATAAACTTAAATTTTATAAGATCAATCAAATTATTTAATTAATTAATAAAATCAAATTTAATCATGATTGCACAAAGAGAAATTTTTGTAGAGGGGGGAAATAATAGGGACGGTTAACTTTTTAACGCGCTAGTCCTCGCGGACCGGAGATGTGCGACTGGTGGCGAAAGACATTCGGATGTGAGCGAGTGGTGTGAGAAGCTACCCTCCTAGTCTGCGCGCGCTGCTAACTTTCTATGTCATAGAAATATGGCCGATTCTGCGGGACGTGGGTTGGGTCGATACCGTGCCGTAAGTAGGAGAGAGAAGCGTTAGTCTCACTCTCTTTCTCGCTCTTTTGCAGCCGCGCGTAGCCAAGTTGTCGGGCTCTGCGGTACGAACGATGGAAGGATCTGTCTCCGTGAGTTGGAGAGAGAAGATTCTGTCTCTCTCTCCCCCTCCCAGTCGCTACTACGTGAAAACGGCTATTTGCTGTACGATAGCTAGCACGCATGGGAACTCTGATGTAGCTTTTCTGTTCTGCGTTTTCACTAAAGGGTTAAGCAAGTAGCAACAAAAACTTTGCATGATTTTATCCCTGACCCTTCCCTGAGTTTACTTAGGGGAAAAAACACTCGTTCTGCCACTTACCCGACCTTTCTTGTTTCATAGTTATTCGCCCGTCCTTTCACTTGTATTCTGCCTTCCCTACATAAGTTTTGGGGGTATTCGCTTGGCACGACACATATCCGGCACTCCCGTGAATATACACTTACGAATCGCGACGCGTGAACTTACCTACCAGCACAAAATAATTGATGTGCCTACGTTGATAGGTAAGACTTTTAATTATGCCTACGTTGATCGGTAGGACCTTACACTTTTAGTGCTGTGCACTTATATTTCTCGTAAAGTATCCAGCGCGTATAGACGAGCGCAATATGCTGTGCAAAGAAAACGCAGACAACACTTATGCACATGTATAATCAGTTGATGCGCTACTACAAAGCGACTTATCCCAAAGATCCCTGTTCCTTAGATCCTGTTGGGCGCCATTTATAATGGGCCGATCTAAAACCAAAAAAAAAAAATAATTCCGCGAGACCAGACGATTCGGTAAACTTTTGGTGAGCACCTGGCGCGCCAGGTGCTCCCATCACCCGCAGCAGCCACGAGTAACGAGCCGATCACCAAAAGTTTTCCGAATCGTCTGGACTCGCGGAATTATTTTTTAAAATTTATTTTTATTTTTATTTAATTTATTTTTATTTAAATTTTCCTGAAATGAAATAAACAAAGCCGGGTTAGGTCGGGAATTCGGGGAATCGGATCTTTTATAGGTTAATCAAACTAAACATTTAACTACTAATATTAAACATTTAATCTTGCTTATAGACTCAATATAATGCAGAACTTTAAGATGAAGTTATGAAATCAAAGCGAGAGGCTAACCTCTCAAAGAGCCTGAAAGTATTTAGCATGAATTGACAGAAAAAAATTATACACAAACAAAAGAAAAGGACCCAAAATTAAAATAGGGGTGAACATACGTGTGATCTGTAATCAATTGATTCAGCCATTTTAAATATTCCGGTGTCTAAGTGCCAGAGGCAATTATGCTACGAGTACTATTCGACTGTCAACATTCAGCTAACCGCATGGGGGCGAGGCACGCTCGCTCAACAGTTTTATTACTTCTTTACTAAACAGCGCGCACGCACCGGAAGCCCGGGCTAATAGCCATCGAGCTTTAGATACTCGATACCCAGGGACCAATGTGCTTGCAGCGCCTACGCGAAAGCAACTTACCTAACCAATATAACGACATGTGATTTTAACGTTAGCATGAAAGGCAACGAATTTCGGAATTAAAATTACCTAAAAATGATGCAAAATTCCTAGAAATATATTTTTTGGAGACTAGAAACCTGACAGAGGAACATAATTCTTTGTTCAAAATTCGGAATGCTGAAATTCCGGTCTCCACTAGGCTGCGTTTAAATCCCCTCAACTTGCCTCCAGCCCGTGGTCTATGGTCAGGCGCTAGGTGGCACGGCCTTTGATGTTCTGTCTACGTCTGGAAGGTCGGTTAGATAGATGGCTCAACGGATAATGAAGAAGCACGTAAGAAAATAAAAACGGCAGCGCGAAAATAAAGAAATAAAATTTAAAGTGCAGTCACAACCTCTCAGACTCTTTCAGCCCTAATTCTAGGTGCTTCATTCGGTTAGCATTTTCGGTGGAGGAAGCAAGCCGAGCGATGACTAGATTCCATCGTCACAAAACTTTACAACAGGTATCCGGTCACTATTGACTATCCCCAACTTTCGTTAACAGGACTGCTGCTCTCAGATTACCGATAATCGTTCGGTTTCTCAACTTCTAACGACCAGAAAATTTGTAGTCAGTAATTAAAATGCAATTCGCGCTATCTAATTGTAAAAAAAGTTTTAAAAAAAGGAGTAGGTTTGTATTACCCTCAAGCATAATCTAACTCCTAGGTGGGTATGAAATTCAAAAACTCGCCTTTTATATATATGTATACATATATTGTCCCTGGAGAACTCGACTTTCTTCAAGTGGTAGATAGACCATCAAAAAATAAACAAAAAAGTCCTATTAAATTTTTGGGTCCGATGCGTGTTTTGGGTATAACAGAGGTTACAAGACGTATGTACGTGTGCCCGCATTTGCGAGTGTGTGCGTTTCGCTTGCCAGGGTTGGGATCACAGGCCAGGCAGTTCCTTAACCCAAGCGTAGAATAAAGTGAAGGTATCAGCTAGCGCTCGAGTTTGACCAAGGACTAAACTAAAAGCTAAATATGACAATCAACTTTAATTATTTTGAGATAGTTATAAACAATTTATAAAAACCATAAATGTTAATAAATATGTAGAGAACCTGAAATAAATAAATAATTAAGATTTAAAAATTTAATAATAAAAAACACTATCTTTTGACGGATTTTTTAATAACAATAGAAATTGTTAATAAGAATAGGTACATAGGAATTTTGTTTACCTTTTTGACAGAATTTGTTATTGTTATTAAAAACAGAAATTGCTAATAACAGTAGGAACACTGGAATTTGTTTACCTTTTCACAGAATTAATAATTGTTATTAAAAATAGAAGCTATTATTAACAATAGGCAAACTGCACTTTCATTTAACTTTTGAAAGAGTTCCTAATTGTCATTAAAAATAGAAATGGTTAGTAAAAATAGGCGCACTGTAATTTGTTTATCTTTCGAGAGAATTGTTAATTGTTATTAAAATATAAACTGCCATTAATAATAGGCAAACTGCAATTTATTTATCTTTTGAAAGAATTCTTAATCATTATAAAAAATGGAAATTGTTATTTACAATACGTATACTGCAATTTGTTTATAAACGACAGGAATTATTAAAGGTGCTCTGTATACATTCGGGAACTCGCAAAAAAATTATAAAGTATAATTTGTTATTAACAGTGAGTAAACTTTAATTTGTTAATAAACTTTTTGAATAACTAAAATTATAAAGAGATTGATGGGTGTAGAAAGCGCCAGGATTTTTGTAGATGTATTGTAGACATTCGGGAAGACGCAAAAAAATTAATAAAGTCTAAATCGTTATTAACAATAAGTGAACTTTTTTTTGTTGATAAACTTTTTTAGTTACTGAAATTATAAACAGACTGATGGAATTATAAAACGTTTGGATTTTTTTAGGGTACTTTCTGCACATTCGGGAAGACGGAAAAAATTGATAAAGTCTTAATTGTTGTAAACAATAAGTAAACTTGTATTTGTAGCTATACTTTTGGAATAACTGAAATTATAAACAGATTGATGGGGATAAAAACCGCCAGGACTACTTGAATGTATTTAGTAGACTTTTGGGAACGTGTAAAAAAACTATTTTTATTGGTAAACTTTTTAAACAACTGAAATTTTAAAGAGACTTATGCGTGTAGAAAGAGCCAGGATTTTTGGAGGGTGCTCTCTAGAAACTCGGGAAGACGCAAAAAAAAAGTCTAAATTGCTACTAACAACAAGCAAACTTGTATTTGATGATAAACTTTTTGAATAACTAAAATTATATGTTTATAATATTAAGGAGTATAATTGAGGGGGGTAGAAAATGCCAAAATTTCTGAGGGTGCTTTCTAGACATTCGGCAACTCGCAAAAAGATTAATAAAGTCTAAATTGTTGTTGACAATAAGTGAACTTTTATTTGTTGATAAAATTTTTAAATAACTAAAATTATAAACAGATTGATGGGGGTAGAAAACGCCAGGATCTTTTTAAGGTGCTTTCTAGACATTCAAAAATTTACTGCGCAAAGCCAACAACTCAATGAACATGCTAAATATTGCAAAATACAAATAAAGCATCTGAATAAATGAAACTTGATTGAGCTATGATGACATTTAATAAAAAGTATAATATTAAGATATGCATTCTGAAAATCATTTGACCCCATCAAAAGTCCAAACTCAAAAACAACCCTTGTATCCGTCAATATAATTGATATAACAGACAGCCCGATTATTATTATAAATGCGACCACAAAATGTCCAATTACGAAAACTCGGCTTAAAATATTTTGTAGCAGGCCATGATGTGCAGTTGACAGGGTGAAAATTTATTAAAAATTCTCTAAAAACAACCCTTATCTGATAAGTTCAACATTCTTCCACTTGTACTAATCTTAAACACAGCAGAAAATTCTCCCCTACAAAAGAAAATAACAACTTTATTCGGGAAGAATACACGAGTAGGCCAGGCATCCCAAGAACAACCTACACCCCTTAGAAAACCACCCTTATTAGATAAAGTAACCATATTGCACTTTGACGGTCACTAAAAATCCCCCCAGCTATCTAAGGATCCAAACGAATAACAAGATTCTTCACCATGATATCACGAGTCACCCTGAATACTTTAAAATAGTTTAAATAGTTTAATTAGTTTAAAACTCACCCCTATATGATTGGATTTTCTATCATCAAATTTTATTAATCGTAAAAAACCTAAAAAATATCGTTTCTAGATATCTTGCGGAGACCACTCTATTATCAACAAGTTTTCAAATTTGACCTAAGGGTGGTTTCTAATAGAATTTCTAGATAAATGTCAGAGTTGGTGTATTATCAGGGTGTAGTCCCATGTCTGTGTTTT
>JBAGKK010028107.1:6725-29714 GCA_037177015.1 Euceroptres primus
TGTAAGATGTAATGTAAGAATGCTTTGCAAAAATATTGGAGACCTCAGTGCTTCATAAAATTGAAAATAATTTCCGAAATCTGATCTCGAAAATGTTTCTGGAAGTAATTCACTTAACTGCACATGAATCATTTAATAAGTTCCCCTAAAGTAATGGGGATCTTTGAAGGCATTTCCGGTAATGACTTTTAGCTGGGTTGCTTATTTATAGTTTTGCATAACTACTAGTTAATGGGGACATTCATGCGCGCAGTCGCTTCCAAAGAATTCCCCTATCGCGAAATCTCTAATTAGAGACTGATATACTTATTAATGAACACTGGCATTACCACTGGAATGCCTAATGCGATGGCATTAGGGAACGATTTTTTCCCTCGGAGGAATGCAGCTTAATTATTTGACTTCCCTTCCCCTAGAAAGAAAGAACATTTCGAAATAAACATTAGGACAGAAACGGAAAGCTTTTAAGAGTTTATATTTGGAATACAACAATCCCAAATTAGAAATTACCCATTGCATCTTTATTTCAGAAATATCTGAACTTTCAGATATTTATTTTAGTACTCTTGTTGAACTTTGGTCCAGAGAAATAAGATTCATTAATTATAATTCTGGTGTGTGGTCCTTCAATGAAAAGGGTTTAGAGTTTTTCTATAGGTGATCATCTTACGAACTTTTTTATCTTCCTGATCGATTACGGATTAGGAATCTTTTTCTTCTCTTGGTGCTCTGATTGAGCACAAAGTCGGACAAAAGATTGTGCGATGCTGGTATTGGTTGAGCAGCCATTACGCCGTCGAGACGAGCTCTTCACACCATTTGTGTTCTTGTTCCCTCTCTTTCGAAAGCTCGGCGACCCTCCGAGGTAAGCCTCCGAAGAGAGGACTTAGTCTCTAATCCTCTAATACCCCGACAGAGACCACACCCGCTAAGAAAAGTTCTCCTCATGTGTTCTCTCTCTCTCTCTCTCTCTCTCTCTCTCTCTATCTCTTTCTTTCTCTTCTGATTTTCTCACTTGTCGGATTTCATCGTTGTCAGATTGTCAACGGGATGAGGTCGTAATCTTCCCTCAAGTCTCGGGTTTCATTAGTCAACGTCTTCAAGTCTTTAAAGAGTTTCATCGATCCTTTTTATCCAGTTCGACAATTGTATCTATCCTCTTAGAATCCCAGATTAATAGAAAAGGACAAGTGCAAGTTTTTAATCCCGAAAGGAAAACATCACGTTATCAAATAATACAATCCAAGGAAAAGATCGTATAAAATATTGTCATATAACAAAATGGTATCAGGATAAAAAATTGATTAAACGTTTTTATCCGCAACGTTAAGTTTTATTGTTGAGCGTATTATTTTACATATTGGTAATAGAAACGCAAATCATGGTACGTGAACACCTACTCATTTTGTTCCTGTCTAGATCGCTCCTGGTGCGGTAGTATGTAATTTAAATCACAATCTCAGCTAGGAAGTTTACCTTGAAAACCTCAACAGCAGAGGTTAACCAGCCCCCTAACTACCTAACCATACAATTTTGTGAAACGACCTATCAACACCAGTATTTAAAATCTACATTAATCCATAAACAATCAATTTTTTTTTGTCCTCTAAGGTTCGAAAAGTGAAATTAAAAGTAATGATTACTAGCAGAAATTCATTGGATCTCTAAACCAAACAATGCGATACTACTGTTAGTTTATCTTTTCTGGTTCCAAGGCTTACAAACTAAGTAATTATTTCTCTTTGAAATCTCCCATCATCACGTTTGTAATTGTTTTCATCTGGGTCAAATGTTCTCAGCTGTTTAGAAAAAGTTTGTAACTTGTAACATTATCGACTGGAGGTTTGAATAACAAGTAGAAGTCTGACGTAGCAGAATTAGTGACTGCTTTGATAAGTGACACCAGCCACAATGTGTATCAACTCTTTCTTAAGAAACATCTCGTCTTCGAAAGAGGAGATCCGGCATCTGAAATTTGTTTTTTTCTTTCTTATTCTTGAGGAGAAAACGAGACAAGTGCTAGAAAAGCTTTTCGAGAATCACCTTCATTTTTGCTTAGCCGATGAATGATTCCTCCAACATTTCTTTTCCTCTACTCCCCTTTTACACTTTTCCCTTGGAACCTACTGGGTGACTCAGGAGTTGATGCGAGTCGAGGATAATCCAGTACGTGATCTATTTTTGTGTTGGTTGGACAAAGAGGATCTTGTGAAGTTATGAACCTCCCCTAACTTTGCTCTGAGACTCATCCCTGCAGCTGCAGCTGCATCGCAGTTGCGAATTAATTTCGGCCAGTAGATGGTGGTTTTGGCTTGGAGCCACTGCTACAGGAACTCTTGGCATATGTATGTGAAGGAAAAGGACGAGAGGTGGAGGTCCTCTGCTCGATGTAGAGAACCTCGATCGATCCAACGAAATCGAGCACCGGCTGGTGTTACAAGTATCGATTATATGGAAATTCACCTTTGCTCCGCTTACGAAGCTATTATCTGTGGAATTTCACTTGGAATTTAGGAACCTTAAGTGAAACCTCCTCCTGATGTAGGAATTTCCTATTTCGATATGTCCAAACAGATGTCTTCAACGCATTACATTCCTGTCACTGATTATTATTATTATTATTATTATTATTATTATTATTATTATTATACAGCATTCTGACGATTATACAAGATTCTGACGCGACGACAAAAGACTACAAGATTCTAGGACACAAAATTCTAGGAAGATTAACAAAAAGAATAAGAAAAGGAACTTAAAATATATGAAAGATGATTCACTGAAATAGCAATAACAATTCTGTTGAAGTAGAGCTGACGAGTCAAGATGGCCTGGCAAAAGAAACCGAATCGAGGATTTGTTTGCACACATGAGAAAGCAATTACATTTCTTCCCGTATTTTAAATTACATCACGTTCGTTTAGGTTTGAAAGCCACTGGTCTTAAATTTTAGAAATCTTCTGATCATTGTAGACTTTTATGCTCTATTGAATAAATCAGCTGTACAAAGAACTCATTTAGAAGAAAGAAAGCTCAGCTGCGAAGAAGAAGACTTTGTATGTATGCATAATTCATGAATGATGATGCAAACACTATGAACTTAACCCATTAACTTTCTACATAAACGTCTATTATTATAACATTTAGCACAATTATGTTTTGAACAACTAAAGCACAGGGTAAATTTTTATATTAAAATTTTTATAATCCTCGAAATCATATACTTGGAAATTAATGAAGACTGTGATTTCCAGAATAATCCAGATTTTTCAGATGAATGAATGCGGAGCTCATATTTCATGGAAGACTACTAAAACAGAACTTAAATGATTTATATTTCCTAGGAAGATTGCTAATAATACAGCCACTCTATAACTGTCTGAGATATTTTTCCTGAAGGGTGGAAAACTTCTTCTTACTTCAGAATAAGAAAGTGATGAATTGATTTATGTTAGGGGTCAAACACCTCTTGAGCCTTTCCTCGTGAATGGTCCAAAAGGCTCACTGGGGTTGCGTGTTGCAAAGTTACATATTGCTTACACCCCCCAAGAGATAACTAAAAAAAGCACAAGGGTAAACTGTCTGGAGCACATCGACAGGCTTCTGTACGATGGGAATTCAAGTGTGCACAGATTTTGGTTGCTTTTCCAAGAAAGAATTCCAGACGTTTCACAACTCATTCTTTCATTAATAATGAATTGAATGAAATTAATAATATTTTTTCCATATCAGATGGTAAGGATTGAATGAAATTAATAATTAATTGAATGAAATTAACAATGAATTGAATGAAATTTACAATTAATTGAATGAAATCATGCAAGGAACAATAAATATGTAAATAAAAATGAATGAAATTTACAATGAATTGAATGAAATTTACAATTAATTGAATGAAATTTACAATTAATTGAATGAAATCATGCAAGGAACAATAAATATGTAAATAAAAATGAATGAAATTTACAATGAATTGAATGAAATTTGCAATGAATTGAATGAAATTTACAATTAATTGAATGAAATTTACAATTAATTGAATGAAATCATGCAAGAAACAGTAAATATGTAAATAAAAATTATAAATGATTAAAAAATGAATCAAAATATGCACTCGAAATAGGTGTTAAGTAATTTTATTGGTAAAGTAAAGCAATTGCACTTGAAGTTTGCTGAAGATAATGGGCGCGAACTTCCGATTTCTACAACAGCAAGTATGTGCATCCTGATTTGAGTTGACAAAGAGTCATTTACGCCTACTTTAAAAGTGCGAGTTCCTCTTGTTCAGACGCTGATTCGAAGCAAGGGTCGACGAGAAAACTCCATTATAGATACAAAAATAGTCGCACGTAAATCGTAAAAATAAATACTAAAGTTTACGTCTCAATTCTACTGAAGATGCATATTTATAAAAACTTTCTATAATTTATCATTATCAATCAGAATAAGGTTAACATTATTCAGTTACTCTGTGGTAGAAAATTCCTCTTATTAAATATAATGGGACATTAATATAATGAATATTAAATTTCTGGTTGACATTTTATTTAATCTATTGCTATTTTATTAATCTATTTTATTAATCTATTGCTAGAATAATAAAAACAATCGAATTTGAATTCATTATTGTTGACCAAACTTTCTATTTTTCTTTTTTACACGTCTCAATGTACCACTTTATGCAAAGAAGAATTGAAGACATGAGAATGACAACTCGTTAAAGACCATTTGAAGTTGGCCCTCCCAGGTAATATTTAAAATAACTTAATTCAGGGGCCAACTTCAAATGGTCTTTACCGAGTTGTCATTCTCATGTCTTCAATTATAGTTTTTGCAAAAAGGGTTCAAACCTGAAATGCAAATTACCTAAATTTCACTTTCTGGCTCTTTAGAGGCAAGTTGTATTTCAGCAATCATTACTCTTTTTTGTTAAGGAGTAATTGGAGAGACAGTCGGAAAAAAGTTAGTCAAATAGATGCTTCCTGGAGATATTTTTTGATTTTTTAAAGAAAATATGAAACTGGCTCATATTACAAGATTCGTAATGAAGTAACGAGGTCGCAGGCTACTAGAACCGCGATATCGCGATGATTCAGAATTTCTCCCCGACACTCGGTGCACTGAAAACTTGCCACTTAATATATTCGTGAGTGCTGTCGCACTGGCACACGACTTGCAGTTGAGGCGAAACAAGACAAAGCCAAGTGCAAACTGCAAACATATGCGCCGAAGGCGAGAAAAGCAACCAGCGAATGAAGTAAGGAAGAAACTTCCGCGGAACAAGAATTTCATGGTAATACAGGGTTCAGAAAATCTCTTTGCCAGTTTGCTAGTTTCCAAGTAGCAAAAGCTACGTAAGAGAGGACAGACAGCCACGCCCCGTCAACCCACGTCACTTCCGTTTGTTACCGGCAAGAAGCTTTATGTCTCCTGCTTGTCAGAGTTCAGTTTTGAATTAACCCTCCAGAATTTATAATCCATATTTACTCGCGAACTATGAATTAGCTATAGAATGCCTAAGGGGATTAGAAAAGTTGGGGTAGGCAGAAAATCGATTCCTTTTCATTACCCAAGTGTTTGGATATGTTATATGTTATTTATGCTATAATAAGTAATGTGCAGATATGTTCTAACAAGCTTAAAAAGTCTGGTTCGAATAAACATAAACGGTATGTGATATGGAAAACATTTTTGTCTTATCATAATTTATTTGTGTGACTCTCTGTCGTATCAACTGTAATTTATGCTTTTGAAGATGCTGATAAGCTCTCATTCATTTAGTAATTCAATTGAAACTACAGTTCCTTTTTGGGTATGAAGATCAAGATATAAAAGCATTTAAGCATCCTTAAGAATAAATTTTAAGGTATTTTTAATTGAATAATAGAAATTTAAAATAAATATGAGCAGGTGTTGAAAATTAAGGGTTGAATTTCAAAGGAACTTGGATTTATTAAGAAAGAGGTAATAGTAGAGGTTACAGAGTGGAAAATAATACGAGCCACAATAACAACAGAAATTCCGTTGATCAGGCGAAACACATGATCCCTGAACCTGAAACGGTATGGAAGCCATTGCTCTTTTAAGTTCAATGTCCGATCATGCATCACTTATGTTCCATGAAACTATTATTCGGTCCATACATGCATCTTTCATGCATGCTCGCAAGTATATAATAGCTTTACTTAAAATACGTTGAAGTACTTGAACTCTAATCGAGAAGTTAGATTATACCAAGTACAATTTGTTATCAAGGAAGTTTTCTATGTACGAAAATTGATCACAAGATTGTCATATGTGATCTATAAATATTTTATCTTCAATTTTCACTATTAAGAGTATTCACGTAGTTTCTTCCTAAAAGTTTCGATCTTTAATAATTGGTATACACAATAATATTGGCTGAAAGATCAGTATAAAAATTTTGAAGAAATTACCCTAATGATTTAAAAGTACTTGACAATTAGTTCAAACAATTATAAAACCACAATCTTCTTAAAGAACCACGTTAATATTATACCAGATTTCCATTTATTGTAATCTATACATATCTTTTTAAAATATGAATTTATGAGCAAACAAACATATTCCACTTTACTAAACTCGATTAGACACACCATAAATTGAAAAGCACGATTTCGGAACTAGGTTATCAAAAATCCTTTATGTTCGCTTATCGTATAATAAAAATCTCAACGACTCTTGTGAAATGCGGTACTGTGGTATTGACACAGCGGAAATTGATTTTAAGAGTATGAAACGGATCGAAAAATGGTGGCTAGAAACATTTTAGCTCGTTTTACGGAAGTGAATTAACCGTTTGATATCCATGAACTCGGTTCAAGCGGCTCGTCTCGCGTGACGTTTTTCCACAATAATTCTGTTAATTGGAATATGGCGCCGTGGCAGAGTGCAATTTACTAAGTGCATCATCATACTGCCCTTTTCCGCCTACTTCGCAAGCTACTTCCTGACTTTCCAAACTTTGGATGGTTTTAAATACTTTTAATAAACACCAATGAGGACCGCTCTTGCTATTCTATCGTTTTCAAAATTAATTTTCCGATAAGGTACACAGAAAGAACTGGAGGTTCCTTTTTGTTTCAGTTCTAATGGAACATAGAGAAATCACGTAGAAAGTGACGCCATCTATGAAAGTTCCTTTTTGTTGCATCTCCATTAGAACCCGAAAATCGGTTCTAATTAACACTTCAGTTTTTTCTGTGTAAAAAAACGTTTTAGATGATTAAGATTGTTAAAAAACGACATCTTTTGGCCCATTTATTGTTGTGAAAATCCCAACGTGTCGAGATCTGTACGATGCCCTCTTCAGGAGAATATCTAATTAAATTACAGTCATGAATAAATTAAGAAATATTGTCGGACTTACATTCTTGTATTATTTAAAACAGCATAGTAGAAATCATAGTAATTAATAAAACGAATAAATTATTAACATGTGTAAAATTCAAAGTTTAAAATAAAGTAAGCCAAACAACGTGAGAACGAGAGCACACACACACCGCTCTCAATTTTCCGATAATTGAGGAATTCGAAATGAGGGATTCAGAAATTAGAGTTCCACTAAAGTTCATAAGAATAGTTCTGCACAAAGTTAATACGAATTAAAAATTCTGATGTTAAAGCACATAGTGCATAGAATTTTCATCCTGTATGTATATTTAAAGAAATGTTGTATCTCCAAATCCATTGCTGAAAAATAAATTTAAAATGCATTATTGTCAGTTAGACCGTCAAGCAAATTACAATTAAAAAGATTTTTAATTGCAAGTTTAACAATTTCAATATATACATATATTAAAAAAATGAATTATCACGTCTTTTCGCTAGCTGCTCAAAGAAATTTTTTCATCCATTTAAAAAAAAATATGAATTATCACGTTTTTTCGCTAGCTGCTCATTTGAATCTTTGTTATTTCATGCGAATTTTTCTAAACAATTTTGCCATGTAGCGTTATCAGACAAGGTTCTCGTTTACTACAAATAAAGCCACTTTTGGAAAATCCGTGTATTCTCACAGCAGGAAGTAGTATCGTTTGTCAAAGAAAGCACAGAATCCGACTCGCCTGACCTCATAAAGAATGGGGATCTGGGAAGGTCAACATCTTCGCTCCGAAGAAGTTTGCAGAATACAGGAAACAAGACATTGATTTATCAAACAGATGCACCAGAACGAATTTGGACACATAATATTTTCAAAAAACCATATCGACATTTACGAAAAAAATGCTCACTGAACTTGTTTTCTTGCAATTAAATCTTTTGAACTTCTTGTCAAGTTTATTCAAATATTTCTGTATTTAATTTCAGATTCTGTAATTTATCTGAATGAAAAATTGGATAAATTAATTTTGATATGTTTCTAAAGAAAGAGAAAGTGTACTAGAGGGGAAACATACTTTTCATTTGAGGATTGCCACATTTTAGCTTTTTCAGGTCTTTCGAATACTGTTGATGATAGATATTGAAAATAAATGCATCTACGGCCATGTTTACATTCAAAGTTACACATGTCGTGTAGCCTCGATCAGCATAATTATTTACGCACGGAGAGTCAGTGCTTGCTTCGTGTTGCGACATTTCCTTTCGCGCCGTTCGTAATTCACACAGTTGTTACAAAACCTAATAGAACCAAGAAGTATTTAAGCAGAAAAAAAATCACAGAAAAAAAATCGTAATTCCCATTTCTAACTTAATTCAAAGTGAATGTGTGCTAACAATGAACATGTTGACTATTTTTCTCAATACGAATCAATTGATTATACCAGTACTAAAATTGTACACCAGTACTAAAATTGTACACCAGTACTAAAACTAATTAGTTATCATAGCCAACCAGAAGGAAATATTCTTTTAATTGATTACCAAGAATCTGAGATTATTATATATTCAAAATTTCATAGCATTTTGTGAACACAAGTTTACAGACAATTGAAATATGATCATGTTTAAAAGACCAAAGTAGATTGTCGCTTGATTCCAGATGTATGTCACGTTTACCGATCAATGGGTGATATAATGTACGAAAATAGCCAGTTTTATCGATATATACGAAGTTAAAGATACGGCAAATGCCACTTGCGAGCTCGGAGTGTCTATTAAAAACCAATTGTCAGTCAGAGCGAGCATCAGAACTCCAATGTGCGATCCTACTGGCACCCCACATCAACTGTGGTTATGACCCGCATGGAGAGACATTACACATCATCCGAATAACATCCAGAGATTCGTTGAGGGCTCGTTGAAAGAGCCTATTGTGAATAAATTGAGTAGAAAGATTGAGACGTGTTGACGGCTTTTTAAAAAAAAGATTGGGATTGCCTACGGGCACTCAATGTCCAAGACATTTATTTTATTCGTACTCTTTTCAGCTGGCCTTGTTTATTAGAAGTTATAGAAGCCTCAGTATTTTTTACTTCCTGATAAAAATTCATTCACGTACAGAAACTTTAAATATTGTTGTAACCTGTCAATTTTATTTATCCGATTATCCATTTGTTATAATTGTCATTTTCGCATTTGGTGAAATACGTTTAATTTGATAAATTGAATTGATTGGGACAAAAATTTTCTAAGTTCATAATAATTCCAAGAACTCATAAAAAGAATGTTCTTTAATGATTACTAAATGGATAACGAGGATTTAGTGTCATGAAGATTGGATGCTTCGAAATTTAGTGATTCACCATGACTAGATTTTCTCCTTCGTCCATTTAAATTACATCATGCTTTTCTTTAGCTACTTATTCCTGAATAATATAATATCTCTTCGATTTCTTAAAAAGCCATTTTCAATGGATAGGGTAACTTTTATGATTTGTACAAAAGAGCCTGCCAGGAATGACATCATACTGCACACTTTAGATACTAAAATTAGACATGGGAATGATTATACGCAGTTCGGGCTGTTACTATGAGTCACGTGAACATGCAATAAAAGCTCCAAAACTTGAATTGGGAACCTCTATTCTCATCTGTACTAATTTTATCACAAACACACCTCTTCATGCTGAAACAATACAATTCCTTCAATTATATCATCGATTTTTGTTGGTATCCTTACAGATATGAATTTTAACTATTTATTATTTATAAATCAGATTATATTTTTTTTAATTGGTTGGTGTAAGAAATTTTATCCTCGATTTTATCTTATGTATGAAAGAACTCATAAATCGGATCGAATGTAGGAATTCGATTATCATAAGACAAGAAGTAAAATGCAGACGATACAAATCGAGAACCTGGCAGCAACGAGATCAGCATAATAATGCGCTGCTTACGTAGTGACCCCTTCAACCGGAAGTCGAGCTCGGCGGAAGCCGTCTAGGTTTAACCCAATGCATGAGAACGAATTCGGGGGTCCTATCTCAACGATCGCTATGCTCAAAGAAAACCAAGTCTATAAAGGGGTGTGCCTTCAAACACATTCTTCAAATATAGATGCTGAGGAAATTCTATAGAAATCTCATATTTCATTGTACACGATGAAACCTCCTTAAAAATCCAATGTCTGCATTTAATAATGATGTCTTTTTTTGAACACCGGACTAAATTTCCAGTCATTCAGATTTTCCCTTTAATTGTAACTTTGATAAAAATATTTAGAAGCCAACGTTAATTTATACCAAAAAAATCTGGGCGAAAAATGTTTATAATTTAATTTTTCTGTTTTACTTCAATCCTGTGTAATTTTAATTTGTTTAACAACTTGAATGAAGACGCTTTGGATTAAATATTGCGTCTTACTACTCAGAAAGAATTTAGGATACAATTTGTTGGAGGTAATTTTTTAGAAGAATAAATTTTTATTCAGGCAACTTCATATCTTTCAAAATATATATGTTGTCATTAAAAAACAAAGAAAAATTTAACCGATGTGTGGGTAAAATTTATCTTGTGATGTGACTTTAATTTTTATCAGGCTTGATGGGAATCAAATTAATTCTTTCTGCGACCGTCAATGTGTATGTGAGGAAGTATTTTTGTAGGTCTTACGGTCTTCAAGTAAACAAAAAACGAAACTCGTTGAAAGTTCGTTTATGAATGACGTTTCGGCTAACACTGCGTGCCTTTTTCAAAGAACCTAATTATATATAATAATATAAAATATAAATTTTGATAATAAAATTCTTTACATATGTAAAAATGAAAAGTAAAGATACAAATTTTAATAAGTATTATACGTTTATACGTTTAAAAGTTTAATACGTTAATTTTTGTTGCAAGTTTTTTTCCCCGAAATCGAAGAAAACTTTCTGCTTTTTCTGTGTTAGTTTTTTAAAGTTTTTTTCTGTGTACATAAGCCAATATATAAATTAAAGTACAAATTTTTCAATAGTCATTTTTCTGTTAGTTTTCTAAAAGTTTTTTTCTGTGTACAAAAGCTAATATATAAATTAAAGTACAAATTTTTTAATAGTGTTCTGGATTCAACTTATTGTTAGAAATTTCACTGTGATATCTTCATCAGTAAAGAATGTATAGCGGAAAAAAATGGTTCCATTAAATCTATCGAAATCCAACATTTAAGTTTTTCTGTCGATTTGCCTAAAAATCTGTAAAGTATACTGAAAATTCTGTAAGAAGGTTTACAGAAAATATCAGTAAATATAAATGTCAGTAAATATAAATATCAGTAAATATAAATATCAGTAAATATAAATATATCAGTAAACCAACGAATTTTTTTCAGGTTGGAAAATAGTGTTTTAAAATCATTTTATTGATATAAAAAATACATTTTTGGCATTTTCTTTGTGAACATTAGTGTCAGCTTGAGTTCAAATGGAATTAACAATGTCGGAATGATAAGTGACGCCTTGAATCTGATTCGATTAGGAAGCGTTTTTCGCTGCTCGACGTCTTGCTTACGTAACAACGTCAACGAACCGTTTTCAATAGACTTTGAGAAAGAAATGTTTCACACGCGAACAAACAAGAGAATTCTCATAATACCACTCGATTTTATCAAATCTTTTTTATATAACTCCGAACATGTATCTTCTTTACTTTATAATTCTGTATACATTGCCTTGTGAAAAAATACTCAATTTTTTTATTCATTCATCACTTTATCGTCGATTAGACAAAATTCTTTCAAAAGTTACCACATGCGATGCAGAATTAAAGATTTATGATCAAATATTTCATTAGTTTGTAACAATGTAAATTTTTCAGACACTAATATTTTATTCATGTTGCTATTTTGCACGAGTTGACATTTCTGCGTGTAATTTTCTTGCTCAGTGATTATAGATAATGACTGTCAAGTTAATGACTTCCACAATCATTTAGTTTGACAGTTGAATGCAGTTCGATGGACTGAGTAGATGGCAATCGTAAGGTCTGATGACTCAGAATGATCAATTAGCTTCTCTCGATTAAAGGCGCATAATGGTCTGTTTTTTCGGTCATATTGCCATAACCGCGACTTAATCTTTCACTTCCCTTGATAGTTTCACATGCAGATCATGCAGATGTGAGAACAGATAGGAAGTAGCCTTCATCAGCATTTTTGTCGAGCTGCAAGAGATCATACAGGCACGTCGTTGTTCCAACCCGATCTGTTAACCTTTGATCTCAATCTCTTAGATTTAGACGCGAGGTTTGTTAGCAGAGATCACTCTTATATGAGAGAGGATTTAGAAACTTCGTATTATCCTCGTGCAGACAGATATGAGTAGGCGGTTCCTGGAATGACCTTGATACTGCTCTTCAAATGCTAAATTGGTCAAGTTTTTACTTTGAAGGATAAGCCATTGTACTTTACGGAGTTAACACAGTGGATAATAGTTTTTAGAGACTATAAAAAAATAAATGACTCAAATTTTATTTCGTTGGGAGAAATTTTCACTCAAAATTTCTCCCCTTTTCAATTTTTAATTTACCGAAGATACAATTTTATTTCATTGGCAAAAATTTTCATTCAAAATTTCTCCCCGTTTCAATTTTTAATTCACCGAAGATACAATTGTTCAATTTGCAGATTCCCTTTTCCTAATTTTTAGACATTCTAATCAACTAGATTTTTACTTTTGAAACATTCTGATTCAATTTTTTTAATTGAAAGTTTGAGAAATGGAAATCTAATCTTAAATGAAGAAGTTGAACTAATTTTGAAATTAGCATCCGAATTGGGAAATATATAAATTTTAATCTTGAATAGTGATGATCTAAGAAAGTTGGTAACTGAAAAATTCAGATGATTCAAAATCAGAAGGTCGGGAAATTTAGATCTGAAAAATTTAAAAATGTAAATTGTAAAATAGATCATTTTGATTATTATTAATTTGATTATTACAAATTACATTATGTATTATAATTGAAATTTCTGCAATTATTTTTGAACAAGTTTCGTAACAAATTATACGTTCTGCTCGTTAAACAAGATATTGCACGAAATGTGAGGAATGCAGAGTATAATATAATTAAATACGAACTTCCTGCAGAGTGTAAACACGAAGAGCATCTCAAATAAAATGGTATTTTCCAAAAAAAAAGGTTCACTGAATAAAAAAATGTGTGAAGAATCGAAGTAACCATGGCGGCTCTCGTTAATCTTTCATTCTTAAGTTGACCCACTGCAATTAATTCATCGCGTCTGATTCGCCCACGGCACTATCCATTTTCTCGCGAGCAATACGAACCTTTAATTATATCGTCTGACACTCGAAATTAACCAACGGAAATTGTACCATCGGCGGGTACCAATTTCGTGGTGCTTTCAACTTATTAATTTCAATGTGGCAATTTTACTTTCGCCGTCGTTGTATGGACTGAACCATTCACAACTTAATTTCAGATCCGGCTGCTGTAGACCTCGGTACATATATAACTCGTAGGCCTCATGAGTAATTTAACAACTTGATTTTTTGCTGAAGAATAATTCGACAGTAGTTTTTATTGGAGAGAAAATAATTATCTTTGTAGATTACTCTACAATTCCGATTTTTTCGTTGAGTATTTGACCGCTGAAACATTTCATATTTCTTTAGACAAATTGTGAAAACTTTAAATTGCGAAATTTTTTAAATCAGTTAAACATTAAACATTGTAAAGTTGGATTTCTCACCATTTTTCCAAGTTTACCCTGCTAGTCATTATCTTGTTTCTGTGGCAAGGAGATTACTCTATTTCCTATTCTGATAACGAAAACCTAAAGAAAATAAGCATAAGCAGATATTTGTTCTCCTTTTTGAGAGAAAACTAAATGCCACACTGTAAAAAAGTCTTGTTTCAAGCCAAAAATTGGGTTTAATTTAATTTGTAACACTTTTAAGACCAGAGGAAGAAAGATAGACTTATGCACTATACATTGAGATGTACACCGAAAACAAGCTATAACATAAATTAGACTTTTTTTCTTGCAATCACAAAATTACAACACATTGAAAGATGGAATTATTTAATATTAAATTTATTAAAATCTTAAAATAAACTTTACTAATTACATTTTATTCTTCTTCTGTTTCAGGTGAGTGAGTTTAACTAGAAAAATTGAGGTCGAAGGTTTGTGAAAAAAGTTGTGAAGCCCAATGTAAGTCCATTCCATTTACTATTTATTAAATAATATCCACTAATTAATGTTCACTAATTAATTAGACAATTTCAACTGGTGCTACTAACTTGTTCAATTTCCACAGCGACGGTTTCAAATTCACTTTCTAAATCTGAATCAGTCAAAATATTCACTGATTTGATTCAGTAACTCATTTCTAGCTAATTCATCAGTGCATTTTGACTGTAATTCAATCAATTTCACTGTAATACAATCAATTTCACTGTAATTCAATCAAATTCACTGGAATTCAATCAAATTCACTGGAATTCAATCAAATTCACTGTAATTCAATCAATTTCACTGTAATTCAGTCAATTTCACTGTAATTCAATCAATTTCACTGTAATTCAGTCAATTTCACTGTAATTCAGTCAAAATTCACTGATGAATTAGCTAGAAATAGATCACTGAATGAAATCAGTGAAAATTTTGACTGATTCAAATTTAGAGAGCACAGAAGCGATTCAAACTCAAAGAAACAATCAAAACTTCCATGCTTTATAAATCAGCTCCGAAAAAATTAATTTAATTTTTAATACGTCTATATCACTGCGAGCTATCCAATGTTATCTCGAGACTGCCCTAGCCTAGCGTCTAATCTGGACTCTAATGGCTCTTTGGAGTCGTTGACTCGTGGCCCAGTGGTTCTCAATCGTCCTTCCCTGGACTCAAACAATTTCCTGAATTTCTCACACCGTCGAATTTTGATCGCTGGCAATAATCCTCCCTTCACTGCGAGGGAATCCGAGTTTATTCTCATGGAAGAAAAACTTTTGAACGTGGAACTGATTCCTCTGAATGATATTGTGATGCAGTGGGATTGTATCATATCGGTCGGGATGATATCCAACAGAGCGCAACTGAAGCAGCAAGTGGAACGAAAAGCAACAAACATACTTGGCAAAGCTGGTATGAAAAAACCTGCCCTACCTGCCCAACATAGGTACAGACGTAATGTGGTTGTGTGTACATGCTTGTTCATGTTCAACACCCTACAACCCTTCTCCACACTCTCTAACCATTTCACTCACACCTTGATTTCCTTTCGATTGGTTCACGGACCGATGATTTACATGCTAATCCCATGTAAAATACGAAGCTAAGTCCGATTCTGAATAAACTGTCCCAAACGAGAAACTCGTATTTTGAAACGAAAACGGTATGCATATTTTGAAAGGTTGCTAATATTGCTGAGCTCTTTATCATTTCTGATAGATGCTGCATAAAGAGCATCCCAAGAAATTTAATATTCAACTTCCAGTTCAATAGAATTGTATATCTTGAAATTATTATTAAGTGAATTATTATTATATTAAGTGACACATTTCTTGCTTCGTGGAATGAATGAACCTTTGGCGTAATGAAAGCTACTACGTTGAGTTTGCCCTAGTTTGATCGATGCAAAGAAAGGGCTTTAGTCACGATTGAAATAAATTTTCAATGGCTCCGAAAGTCAGGGGACAATTTCATAAGCTAATTTTATTCCAAGGCTTTCAATATTGATACATGATGCTTCCAATTTCTAATTTTAAGGAAGAGAATCTATGGAAGATGTTTAATTGGAAGCAAATGTGGATTTCAAAATGAATCAATTTTTCATCATTTACACTTGATTTATTTTATTATTTATTTATTATTTATTTAGTTTTCAACAATATCGGGAGAATTAATTTCCTTCCTAACTTCATTCAGAAAATTTGTTTGTAATTGAATAACTCTTTTGTCGTATATGCACCAGAGCTGTTTGTTTTACAAATGCCCTGTAAATTAAACTAACGACTTCCATAATTCTCATAATTTCCAAAAGCATAGAAGCGCTATGATGAAATATGCTTTTGAAAGATGATTTTGATCCGGTTATCGATGGGCGTCATAGGATCATAAAACCAGTTTAAGATCTATCTTGCGTCGACTCTTGGAGCCTTGACTAGTTTCATATTCATACTCGTAGAGCTATATTAGTCATAAAATGGAAAGGCGAGGCCACTGGTAAAAAAATGAAATAAAAATCCATTCACCTGGTCGTCGGAGAAGACGCATTTAACGAAAATCCAATGGTGCGCCTTCACTGTACAATTGCAGCCGTTCATTGCGCATATTCCAGCAGGTTTTGAATTTTCTGCGCACACGATCGCAGGAAGCGCGATAAGTAAACACAAAAACAACACAAAATAGAAGATCACTCGATCACAAGCCACCGATTTCGGAGCACTGAATACACTTCTTTTGGCCATGTCGAAATCTTGATCCAAAGGTCAAATGATCCAAGATGAATGTTCCACCTGCTCTACAAAGATGCTTCTGACGATCATTGTTTGATCGATGGGGTTGGAATGAAGAAGGATTTTTGGAGCTATCTGCCTTCTTCCAAAAGCAAACTCTTTTCTTTTGAGGACCAAGTTATCGATTTGTATTAATCTCTTGTTGATCTTCCTGGCAACATCTTCTTTCCTTCAACATTTCTGAATCCTGCAAGCGGAATTTCTTGGCGCTTTCGCAGGCTCTTCTGCGACGTATGTTCGAACCGGTTTGGAACGCGCACGAGGTCATCCAAGAAGTGGGACTAAAGACCAGCTGACGCGATCATGACGGAGGTTGCTTTGAAACTGGCGAGTGGAGGCATACGATCAGAGTTTCCCCTACTTCGGTCTCGTCAGCACTCCCTCCAGCATTTTAAAAGATAAAAGGCTGACAAGATTACCTACCAGAAACCAGGGAGACCCTAATAACTAGGAGGGAGACTTTGTCTGCCTTACAGTTCTGTATAGTTAGTTTATGACCATGACCGTGTCTTCTTTACTCCAGGCAGAGAACTTGCTTCAATGCAAGGGCCCTGCATTCTGGATAAGTTGTAACATGTAGAGACCCACTTCCTTCGGAGGACCTTGGCCGAGTTGTAGGATTATTTACATAGGTGGTAATGAAGATGAGCACGCTGCTTTTTCAGCATCTTTTGTCGCCTAGTAACGAAGGAGTGACGATAAACTAATCTAATCTGTGGATCTGGCAGATAGAGTGAATTTTGTTTACGGATGTAAGCTTTAATGCGATTTGTTTATGGAAGTAGAGGAAAAATTGATGAATTTTAGAATGTTTGCTCTAAACACTCATCCTCAATGCTAATCAATCTTTATGATTGATTAATAAATTATAAATTATGAATTAATAATTTATAAATCGTCAAACTCAAAAAAATGTCGGGTTAAATTAACCAGAATTATGGTTAAATATGCCCTTACTATTTTTTCTGGTTAAAGTAATCAGAATTCTGTTTGTTTTAATCAGCATTTCTGGTTAATTTAACCAGAATTCTGGTTACTCTAACCAGAAAAAATAGTAAGGGCATATTTAACCAGAATTCTGGTTAATTTAACCAGACATTTTTTTGAGTGCATAATTTATAAAATGGATAATAATAACAGCGATCACAGCTAGTCCTCTATTTCCTCTATTTTGAAATTGGTTCTTTATTTTCCCCTAATTTTAAAAATTTTCCTCTATTTCTTCTATTTTTGAAAATCATACTCTTTTCTTATTTTGCAGTGGAACAAGTAATTGTGAAAAAATTAATTACAATTTATGCAACACAATTAAAACTTATGAATCGGGATAAAGAAAGATCATACATAATTTGTCCCGTTTGCAATACTTGGATATGAAAATGTAGAAATCATTTAATCATTATAATTTGTTTTTTATTACAAACTTTGTAACTTTCATATTTAATGGCTGTAAAAAGTTGAGTACAAATGAGATCTCTCGTTTTGTATTGACTTCGTTCAAAAGTCAAAATTGTTCAAAATTTATAAGTGATTATTAAAACCCAGACTATTAAAGCTTTTAATAACCTTGATGTATGTACACATATCATACTAATGTTATACAAAAAATTCTTCTTTTAAAAATCCTCTATTTTTGCAAGTGAAATCCTCTATTTTCGGCAAAAAAGTTCTCTATTTCAGATAAAATAGAGACTGTGATCCCTGTTATATTTTCAACAAAAACTTATTCTTAGCGAATTGAATTATAAAGAATCTTTTAGGATGGACAAATTGAGCCAATCACTGTCAAGATTCAATAAAAATTTCTGCTTTTACCTAAACTTTTTATATTATAGGTCAATGTAAAAATTTGTTAGATTCTGAACTTGATTTTATAGAGTGAACATTATTAAAGTTTCATATTGAAAACTGATTTTAGGAAAGAATGATCTGTTCTTAATTAATTTCAATTTAGATATTCTTGCTGACACTAACATTAATGAGCTTTAGACCATCTTCTTATCATCAGTTTAAAAGTATTCTGTTCGTTTTGGTATAATATAACAAAATTTTGTTCTAATACAAGAGAGAGAGACCATTTCAGTCCATTTCAATTTAGACATTCTTGCTAACACTAACACTGATGAGCTTCAGACCATCTTCTTATCATCAGTTTAATGAAATTCTGTTAAAAAGAGAGAGAGACTCTCTCTCTCTCGATCTCTTTGAAGCTCTCTCTATCTGCTTAAAAAATTCTGTTCGTTTTAATATAATATAACAAAATTTCGTTATAATAAAAGAGAGAGAGAGAGACCATTTCAGATCATTTCAATTTAGACATTCTGGCTGACACTAACATTAATGAGCTTCAGACTATCTTTTTATCATCAGTTTAATAAAATTCTGTTCGTTTTGGTATAATATAACAAAATTTTGTTCTAATACAAGAGAGAGAGACCATTTCAGTCCATTTCAATTTAGACATTCTTGCTAACACTAACACTGATGAGCTTCAGACCATCTTCTTATCATCAGTTTAATGAAATTCTGTTAAAAAGAGAGAGAGACTCTCTCTCTCTCGATCTCTTTGAAGCTCTCTCTATCTGCTTAAAAAATTCTGTTCGTTTTAATATAATATAACAAAATTTCGTTATAATAAAAGAGAGAAAGAGAGACCATTTCAGACCATTTTAATTTAGACATTCTTGCTGACACTAACATTAATGAGCTTCAGACCATCTTCTTATCATCAGTTTAATAAAATTGTGTTCGTTTTGATATAATATAACAAAAGTTTTCTTTAAAATAGCACAAAAGTTAACAACTCGTGAAATAATTCGCATTTTCCAATGTTCTTGGCACGTTCTTGGATTCAATCTTGATGTTGTTTGGAATGAAAAATTTTAGATTTACTATTAACAAAATTCACAAAATTTGTGTATCTGGTGATGCTTGTTGTACATTTGTACTTTCAATATAATAATTAGACGGAAGAATTCTTGTTTTATTTTTTTAAATTTCATGTATTAAGAATAGCTTATGCTGAAACGTCAGAAACTGTTTTGAACTAATGATAATCTTTTTTTAATTTAAAGAAATGAAGTGGCATCTTTTTCCCAAAGTGAGCTCATTTTTTTTAAGTGGATAAAGCAGCTCTTAGAGAAGAAAAAGCACTTTTCCTTCATTTACGAAACGAAAACATTCATTAGTACAAAATTTAATCATGGAATGCAATTTAGATAGGAACGATGAGTTTGTTTTGAAAATACTTGTGTCTAATAGCTTCATACTTTCTCTATTTTTTTGGTTTCTTAATAGGCCGAAATTTCAGAAGTAAAACTTTCAAATTATTTATCGTCTTCGTTTATTGCTTTTGACACATTAAGAAGTATTCACATAAAATATTTGCGAATACATCGTCGAACATGTAATGTTGTTTTTTTTGACTTAATAATGAATAATTTTGAAACATTTAATATTATTTATCATTATATTTCATTTTCACGTTTTAATTTATGCTGCAGATCTCGATGTGGTGCTAAATGCACATTGCAGAATTATAAATGCCGCATAAATCAATTGCACAATTATAAATGCCGCATAAATCGATGAAACCTAGACTGGAAAATAATCTATGATGGTAATATAATACAATTTCTGATCTTGGTTCTGTAACAATGTAGAAGTGCCAAGTTTTCAATAGGTTGCTGCAAGTTTAAATGTTTTTCGTGTCAGTTTGTTTTATAACTTTAACGCCCACGGCGATAACGTGGATGATGTAAGAAATCAATTTTTCGCTTTCAACGTGTACTAAATTAGGAGAAAAAACGCCGACTCTGCTAAGATACTTCTATAATCGAATTTTTTTGTTAACTTTATAGATTTAGCTAGAGAAGAATTTAACTTTTTAATTTTAACTGGATATATAACATTTAACTGGATTAATAGACTTCATGGTGTTTATTGTACAGCTTTCTTTGTTCTTTCATTTATTTCTATTCTTTTATTTCAAAATTTTCTTGATTTTTCAAAATGAGAATAATAATTTATTTCCTTTCATTTTCAAAATATGAACATTAGTTTACACGTTACAAACTTTCTAGGTGAGTCTAGAACAAATAATCATGGAATTTAAATAATAAACCTTATTCAATCTTTCGCATTCGCAATAAGTTCTCCAATTGCACGAAAATGAAAGTTCACAGTGCATTTGATAAATTACAAGGATTAGTCAAAAGGAATACTTTAACAGGTATAAATGTCTTCAACATTTTTACAGCTTGCTTAAATAACTTTATTTTCAACGAAGCTATGAAAGCCACAAGCATTAGCAGTGCAAACGACTTCATTCTGGGTCTGCGAAGCAAATTGTGAATCTAGAATTCTAGAATGGAAGGGAAGTTTCGTCCTCGTAAAGTGCAAAGTGAAATTACCAGGGAGAAGGAGAGTTTGTTGGTTTACTTTACTCAACGAAAATTACAAAACTTCGTGCTGGTTATAATGGAGTGAAGGTGTCTCCCTGAAGTCACGGACTCTGAATTCCAAGCTTCCTAGGTGTGGCATACCACCTTGCCATTTAATTTCCCATGAGAAATTGCGCGTGACCGTGTCTGTGCCTGCAACATATTCAGCTTGAGTTGACGATCGCATTCATTCACAACGAGCTCCTGAACCGGGAAGTACCTGACTCGTACCCCAGAAATGGCCATTTCCGAAATGACCACGTGCCACGCATACGTCAAGGTAGAAAGTTATGAAGCCATACCTGCATAACACTGTTTACTTATGCCAGTCTCGCATTATTTCACCATTAATATTCTTACCATTTTTTCCTATGGACATTTAAAAGCTGAAAACTGTTGGTCTAATGTGATGTTCCCATAAAAAGTTATTGTAACTTGTAACATTTCTGGGCCAACGAAAATTTTTTATATAGACAAATACGACCAACAAATTAAAATTCAAACTTCATTACCACGAATAGATCTGGTCGAAATGCCAGCTGACAAACATTTAAAAAGTTTGAAAAGTTTTTATATTTTCTTTACATATTCTCAAAACTAAAAAATTGTTAATCAACAAGAAAAGAGAACCGACAATTTAACAACATCATGATCCAAAAATCAGGGTGGCCGCTGAACCGGAAAAACCGGAAAATGACCGGGAATTTGTTGTGACCTGGAAAAACTGGGCATTTTTTTGTTGACCGGGAGTTTTTTAAAATTTGTTTAGAAAATGCACGAAAAAGTGCAGAAGTCATTGATGAAGAGATTTAAAAACTGAATAATTAAATAAACTTATATATTTTAATATCACACTTTAGTCCCTAGAGATTAATTGAACTTAAAATATTAATATTGCATAGATTTCAAACCTATGCTCTCGTTTAACTCACAGTGAAATTTCATTATATAAAGTAGCCTAATGTTACTTTTAAAAACATATAAAAATGTTCGCCCTAAAAGCATTAATCACTAGGACTTAATTGAAAAACCTCCATTTGTACAACTTCAATAATATAAACTATTTTAATGTAAAATTAAAAAGAAATTCATGTTTGTACATATGTTCAGAATATTAAATAAAAAACATTTTAAAACTTTAAAAACCCATTGCATTAACTGTTATTCATTGGAAGCTATTATTTAATGACCGGAAAAAAATTTTTGATGACCGGGAAATGACCGGGAATTTTTTTCGTCGGTGAAAACGGCCACCCTGAAAAATTGATACAGATGAGCTTGAAAAACCTGAAGGTATTATGGTATTTTAAATTATTTAGATTTTAGAAAAAGGTCTAACCAAATCTGGAAAAAGCATAAAATATTGCAGGGATCACAGTCAGTCCCATATTCCCCTTTTTCATCTATTTTCCCCCTATTTTTCTCAAGATACCCCAAAATCCCTATTTTTGGAATTTTCCAGCTCTTTCCTCCCGGTTTTATTCAAAGTTTCGATTAATTTTCGAAAAATTATAATAAATAGTTTAGGTATGACACTCAACAACGCAAGCCACATTATTTCTTTATTTTTTGATTTATTGTCACAAATTAAAATCCAACAGTACAAGGACCAATAACAGGATTATTAATTAGCTTATATCCTATGTACAATGTGGCGCATACACTTAAATCTAATTTCCTA
>JBAGKK010028108.1:0-11096 GCA_037177015.1 Euceroptres primus
TTCTACTAAAAATTAGTAGAAATGCTTACTAAAGCAATTGGTAAACGATTCGGCACTATTTCATTGGTAGAAAACTACTAATTCCAGATTTACAGTATATTTACTCGATTTCCCTAAATCAAAAAAAGATCATGTTAAATTGTGATATCAGTTTAACGAATTCTGTAATAAAATTTCTTTCCGTGTACTTAGTTTGTAAGATATGGTACTGTTATTTTATTAGTTTATTAGAGGTTAATAAAGCTTTTTTGACAATAAACTGTAAGTACTTACAAATAACTTCTAAATAACATGTTTAATTATACTTATTTTACACAAAAAATCAGGTATAACTAGTGAGTAAAACCGAAACCGAAATAAAAACAGTTTTAGCAAAAACTGGTATTTTTAAAAACCGAACAGCTAAAACCGAAACCGAAAAAAAAGATTTTAAAAACTGACAACGAAACCAAAGTCGTTATTTTAAATTCCTAATAACCGATTCGTAGAAACCGAAACCTTTATAAAATAAAGGTTATATCCGTTTTACTTATAATATAAAACGCAATAAAAGAATTACCGAAAATTTCGCCCATTTGTGCGCCCTAGAATTCGGACTTCCAATCTATACTAAAAGTTAGTTTATTATGAGAGATTAATCGTCTGAAAGTTTCAGATTGGTCTGAATTTTTTTTCAAGATACGAGGAACCAAAGTTTTCTCTTTGCTTTACATGTCAGATTATTTGAATCTTTTCAGGTGGATTATTCCTAACCTATAACTGATAGCGAAAAATGTTCAAGACAAAAGTTAAATCTCTAATTGATAAATAGTTAATGGTGACCTTTCTTTGACCTTGAAAATTGAGATCAAAATCAATTAGATAAAAAATAAACAATTCAACTTATATGTTGATTTTTGATCCTAAAAATGTTTTTCGCGATTTATTTGGCTGACGTATGAAGAATTTCATCTAATTCTGCGCTTACAATTTATAGGTCATTTTAATCATCCTCCACGATTTAGATTGACGTCAGTGTTGATTCAGAAACGATAATCTAACTAAGTTTTGACGATAACCTTGTATTTTAGTTATAAGGAATTGTAGATTGTGTTAAAATTTGGTCCCTTAAATCTCGAAAACAAAAAGTCAGACCAACCTAAAACTTTCAGAGGATCAATGCCTCATGATAAGCTAACTTTTAGTATAGATTGGAAGCCCGAATTCAAGGGCGCACAAATGGGCGAATTCAGGCTTATTTTTGCGATCACTCTTTAAAAGTTTAATTTTAGCTATAACTAACATTTAATTTACAAATATTCTCATTGTTCCAAAAAACACAATCAAAACAATATTGTTCCTATTATATGTATAAAATATATAAATTTATGCAATAAAGAATTCATTTTAAATAATAACTTTATGTGAAATGAAAATTGTTCAGAATTAAAAGAGATTATCTATAACCCCATAATGTAGTTTCGACCGATTTTATCGACAATTTTTTATTATAATTTTGATTGTAATTTGAATTCCACTTATGGAAATGATTGAAATGTTTAGGTTTTTTATTGTTTGTTTGACAGAATAAAGTGTTTGATAAGGGTCCTTACCCTGGACCGAAACGTCACCAACACAATTTAGAGCTTGAAATTTTGTAGCTTTTTCTTCTGTTAATGACATATGTATACCAGAAAATTCTATACAGCTTATCTATAACTATCTTATACTATAATATCTTATACTATCTTATCTCTAACTATTATCGATAACTATAACTATAATTATAGCAATATCTATAACTATTGATTTCTTTCTTTATTTTGCTTCTCTTTACTCACTAGATGTTTAGCAATTTTTTATATATCTCAATTAAGTCAGCAAATTATTTTGCTATATTTCCTTACTACAAAAGTGTGAAATTTTAGCGCTCAATGACTTATTTTCCTCATTTATAGTTAAAACAATCAAAACCGAAAAAAAGAAATATTTATGCGTTTTAACCGAAAAGCGGGTTTAAGGGTTTTAACCGAAAAGTAGAAACCAACACCCAAATTATTTAGGTTTTACTCCCTGGTCATAACTTTATTAATTTGTAAATAATGTTTAAATTTTTCAATTTTCAAAAATCACTATAGATTTCATATCAGAGGCATTCTTATTTTGAAATATTCTTATAAATATTTACAAAATTGTGAAACAACTTATATTTTCAGCGTTATTGAATGCTGTTTAGTATACAACAAAAAATTCTTTTTTAAAATAAATATATTTTATAGACCTTTTCAGTCAGTATCACACTAAGCACTCAGCATCAAAGTTTTTCGCTTAAGAACTGGTGAGATTGAAAGCAGAAAGTTCAAAGATATTAATGGCAAAATTTCAGATAAAATTGTTTTAAAATATTTGAAATATGGTTACGTTAAGTTCAACCTTCAAATTTCCTACCACACCATCCCCGATTGACCCTATTATGTTTACTGTGTTCAGTCTGGTGAAGGGTTCTGGGGTTCGAGAACCGTTTCCGCGTATGATTCATACGTGTTACGTATGAGAGTTCCTGATTGAATCTGCATCCGGGATGCTCTTTGAATATTATCAATGCCGTCTTTTTGCAGCATGAGCAGTAGTATACAAACGTGCGAGGAAAAGGAAAGAAGGAAGGGATTAAGGCGATTCGTAAATTTGCATACCTTCACTATAAATTTTAATATGTAGATCAGATCGAATGTCCCATCACATCGTTACGTGTACCGTCTGAAGTTTGACAAATGGCCGTCTCGAAACTCTTTTATATCTTGAATCGACATCTCCTAAACTCTTAATTTTTCCATAAAAGATAAAAATTTGCTGCCACTGCAGGCAGGGTGTCGAGCGAGACTGATGATTAAAATTCGAGGACATTTAAGCACTGAGCAAACTGTTTGTTTGAATCAAACAAGCATTTGTTTACCGTATATTAAAAATAAAATTTGTTTCATTCGAGCAAGTTGATCATTGAATCAAACAAATTTTGTCTGAATTAAACAAATGTTTGTCTGAATCAACCAAAATCTTTGTTTGGCCGTATATTAAACATACGTTTGTTTTATTCAAAACAACGTTTTTCTCAGTGCAGGAATGTGCTCTGAAATTTATTATTTAAAATTAAACAAAGTTTGCTTATTATTAAAGTTTGTTTCTTTCTCGAGACTATCAATGCGACTAAAGGTTGTGCTGCATTAGTGAAATCAAGGTTCTCTCCAAAAGTCATTTACAAGTTTAGCTGAAAGATTTCATCAAGCGCACAGCGTGGGAAATTTCGAGCGTGGAATATTAAATTGATGAGTCAATTTCATCAAACTAGATGTTCGATAATTTATTTCCGAATCAGAGAGGCAATGATTTCACAACGACGAAGAAACTGCGCGACATGCTCTGCTGATCTCGGACCCATGGGTTATGGCTCCATGAACTTGTACGGATATGGTTGGGTCGCTCTGTCGTTTCTCGCAGATTCTTCGTGAGCTCCTTTGCATCAACGGAAACGATGAAATCGGCTTTATACTTTGCAGACAAATAGAAGGAACTTGGATGATGACGATGACAGAAAAAGAAGTTCGAGGTAGAAAAGCAGGAAGAGCAGACAGGGTAGTAAACTAAATCACGAACCAAGACCCTCTCGTTCTCGTGGAAACGATACTCCGAAGAATAAAGACACTAAAAAATTTGTTCAGAGTTTATTTTAAACTTTTCTGTTCCTCTTATAATAATTTTAATATACCAAAAGGAAGTTTAACAAGCAGATAATATTGCACATTGAAAAAAGATGACTGTTAATTTTGGAGCAACTTAATAAAATAATATGAACTAAATCTGAAAGCCCAACTTAATCCATAAATTCTCATTGGTAACGTAAATCAATCCATGAAATAAAATATTAAACTTGCTAAAGCCCATAAACCATTATAAATCTCCTAATTCCCGAAGAGTAGTACTCTCCTCAGAAGCCCAAAATTCTAGGAATAAATCTCACTCTAAGAAGAATTGGACTATATACTCGTATATTTTTTTTTAAGTCAACAGTTCTAGAACTATTTTGATGCAATTCTCTATTACTTCCTATTTTGAGCGATTTTTTTCATTTTCCAATATGTATAGTCCCTATAGTCCATGCTTCACATCCGTATAAAGCAACATATGTTTTTATTAGGTTTTTTTCCGATTTCCATTCATATTAGAAGCTAAATTTTTATTTTCCGAGCGAAGGCTCTAAAGCTCTAAAGCTTTACCCTCATATGATAGTTGTTAAGAACTTTCGCTATTACGTTGAGTGCTTTTTTATATCTTTTTTCCGTACTCGTCAGCAATACAATATCATCCGTGAATCGGAGCATTTGAATTATCTCTCCCTGAACCTTCGTGCCTAATGCCTGTACTATTATTTTCATCTTTAATTTCTTTTCTTCAATATACGAATTAAACAGTAGCGGTGACAATGAACATCCTTGCCTCACATCTTTCCTGATTATCGCTTCTTCCTCCTCCTCTTCAATTTTTATTGTCGCTGTTTGATTTCGGTAGGACCATTAATGATTCGCCTGTCTTTGTACTTTATCTCTTTATTTTTCAATATTTTTAAGAGTTTATCATAATTAACATTGTCCAATGCTTTTTTCAAATCTACAAAAGCTATGAAAGTTGATTTTCTTCCACACTAAATCCAAAAGAACCATAATCATTTGCACTGCACCACTTTGACCCGATGCTGGATCAATTGAAAAACAGTTGAAATCTATATGATTACTACATTGAAAATTACAACTCCATTCACATTTTTATAAAGCAGATTTCAAATATTTTCAAATGATCCAGCAGCGGATCAAAGCGCTGCAGTGTATTGATTCTTTTACGGATCAAAAATTGATACTTTGGGATTTAGTGCGCTTCTGCAACGTGCAATCAATCCTCCCTCCTGAATTGATTTTAGTGCGAGTATAATTCTCTGGTTCCCATTCCTTTTCTAAAGCCAAACTGATCTTCCGCAAGTGATATTTCAATTTTCTGCTTTAATCTTTTATATATTATTCTAGTTACAATTTTGGAACTGTGCGATGTTAAACTAATAGTACGATAGTTTTCACATCTGTCTGCCCCTGTTTTACTCCAGGAGAGCTTTATTTTTTTTTGAGATCATTGCCCTCTCAAATTCTGATGTTAAGGTTTAATCCCCCCTGTCATCTGCTTGTACCTCGTCATCATCTTCTATTAGATCACCCTCGTCATTTCCTGAGAATAGGTTTTCTAAATGCTCTATCCATCTTTCAACTTTATCCTTGCTTTCCGTTAGTTCTTTCCATTTTTATCCCTAATAATGTTCGTCTTCACTCTCATTTTTCCAAAATTTTCTTTAATTTTCTTATACGCTACAACTATCATTCCCTTGTCGAATTCAACCGCTACTTCATTACATTTTTCTCCTATCCATTTGTCCCTAAATCTCTTGTATCTTCTGTGCACTTCATTCCTTAGTTTCTTGTACAGTCCATTTCCGATAAGTTTCCAACTTCCGGTTTTAGGGTCGGAAAATTATGGCAACTGCGGACTTTTCGGATGTCCCCTCTATCGCATGGCAACTTATCTGAGTTGAACTGTGTTGTGTTTTTCCCTTCTCGTCCTTTGCAACTTTGTACTTACTTCTTGTTCTTGTTCTTGTCTGTAACGTATTGCTCAGCAAGAGGCCAGTTCTATATAAAATTTTTAATGTTTCTTCGTCTATCCACGGTTTCCTAGCTTCACTCTTTTTATTCCCTAGTACTTGTTCTGCAGCTGTTACTTTTCCTGCTTTGATGTCCATCTGCCATTGATACTACCTACCCCGCTATCTTCTTTACTATCGATTTCATCTTTGATCGTTTTCTGAACATTTCACTCTTGGCTCATTTTCCTGTAGTTTCCCTATATTTCATTTATTTGGCCTTGTTCTCTTGTTTACTTTTCTAAAACATGAAATTACATTTCAGAATAACTGGGTTGTGATCACAGTCTATATCTGCTCCCGGATAACTCTTGCAGTCTCTAACTTCATTCCTAAATCCTTGCTTAAGTAAAATATATAAATATAAAATCATATATTTGTCGTTCACGTATCTGCTTAACCGTGACTTTCTTTCCAGGCCTCCGTAAGACCCTGCTAGGGAAACCGTGGCCTTTTGTGAATGATACTGGACACTTTCGAGGTGTCTTAAGTGAACATATACATACAGGTCTGCTCCGAGCCGGCGGAGCCGTCACATTCAAAGCGGAATGCAACAAAGAGATGCATGCCTGTTAGCCAGTTAGCTAGTCTGCTAGTTCAGGCATACGTATAGTCAGATAAATGTGCAGTGTGCACCCATGCGTACAACTCAAAAACTAGTATAGGTAGGTGGGTAGGTAGATAGATAAGTGAACTGGCAGACTGCAGCAACCGGCAGCGGCGTTGTGTTTATCAATTGACTTTCAAGTCCGCAGAATCTAATTGCTCGATAAAATTAAATAAACATCTCTGTTATGTGATTTTAATAATTCTGACATTCATATTTATATTTATTTACTCTATAGAATATCCCTTTAGACCTGCAGCTAGCTCCTAAAAAAGATTACCAAGCCAGACTGTAACCGCATCCATATATGACCAAAAAATGTTTCCAAAGGTCAAGTTTATTCCTCATGATTTTAATACTATTACTATAAATAAGTATATTTTGTAATTACGTAAATGTGACCTTAATTTTCTCAAGGTTACTTGAACTTTGAAGAATACATTCTCTTCACAACACTTGCCTTCGATAATAACATTCTGATATTGAAAAATGAGAGTGTAAAGGAAACTTAACATTTATTTTTTAACTTTTTCAAAAAATCTTGAAAACTGTGCGAGATATTGAGAAATAGCAAGAGAATATTTTTGTAGAACATTTTGAGGGCAATAATTTTGAAGGTCGCGTCATTTCTGACCAAAAAAAAATTCAAAAATTGAGTCACTCTAAACTGACAACCAAGTCATACGTCGACTCAGTTTTTTCGGGGCAGGTCAACCGAATTGAATGAAAATTGGTAATTTTGAAATACATGGCATGATTAATAAATCCCTCAAGTTTAAGTTCAAAATATTCATTAGTTAATGAGATACACAAATTTGCACACAAAAAAATTAAACAATCATATTTCCCGAAAGAGTCATCGTAATAAACTTTCTTTTTGTTGAAAAATTCAGGAAAATAAGACAATTGAAATGAGTTATGTATACCAATAGCGAATTTTTTAAAACAGAAACGTTATTTAAATAATTTAATTAAACTTTCGAGCGGCCAAACAAAATTGATCGGTTCCAAGACTAAAATACTTTGCATTGTATTATTTTTTCAAATCAAAAATAAAATTTTAGTCCAGTCCATAAACTCGCTCAAAATTTTAAATAATTTGAAATGCGGCAAATAGTAATAATTCAAATTCAAGGGAAAGTACGGCGAGAAGCGCCTGCAGCCTGAATCATGCGATTCAAAGTTCGTTACGACGCTTCAAAGTATTCAAAAGTTTGAGCGAGTTTGTGAACTGAACTAAAATTTTATTAAACGCATTAAAATTTTTACCTGAAACTTGGGGATTTATTAATCTTAGCATGTATTGTAAAGTTACCAATTTCCATCCAATTCTGTTGACCTCCTCCGAAAAAACTGAAATCACTCCTGGACTGGCACTAGAAGAAGTAGTGTTCTTAAATCCTAGAGAATTTTTGTTGAGCAAATGCTCTAGAGAATATTCTCAGCATTTAAACTCAAACAGAGCATTTAAGAGAATTTAAAGCATTTATTATTTAAATAGATATATCAACAATTGATTCATATATTTTTTTACAATCTCACTGTATAGTGCTATTACATACAGTTGTTTTATATTATATACTATTTCATGGGAAAAATGTATTTTTTTTACATTTACTTTTTTTATAATTTGAATTAGGCGCCTTTTCTAAGTTTAGGTTATTTCATTTTCGCGCGAAATTCAAATAATGTTGTCATTAGTTGAGTAGGTTTTAATGAAATTAGATATTTATCTGTTTATAATTTGAAATTAAATGTACAATTTAAACTGGGACACATTTCTGATTTAAAAGTTAACACAAATACAAAAATATGATTTTTTAATTCAAATTCAAAATACTCATAAATGCTCAGTAAATGCTCAGAGCACAAAAAAGTCGAGCATATTCTCGAGCATATGCTCGTGCTCACGAGAAGTTCTCCGAGCATTTAAACTTTTTAGAACTCTAAGAAGAACAATGTTTTTTCACATTTTTTTCATGACACGCGGTTTTTGAGCAAATTAAATTTTAGATTATTTTTTTATATTTATCAACTTTTCAAAAACGTTAGATATCTGAAATTGTCAGGTCACGTTTATAGAAAATTTTAAGGAGAATAATTATTTTTGTACCTTGACTTCTTTTCTTATCTTGCATTTTTTCGAGTAAATCTAAATTTTCGTTTTCCACGAAACCCTGAAAATTTAAAATTTTTAAAAATCCCAAATGGCGGCCAAATAAGTATTCAAAAACTAGTTCATTTCTACAGTACTCAATGAAATATTTTCAAACTTTGCTAGAAAAAAAAAGGTTAGCTTAAGAAACTATCTGACGATCTAGGGCATCCAAAATTTTTAAAAAATCTAAAATGACGTCCAACTAAATATTCAAGAAAAAGCTTACTACTACACTACATATTCAAAAAATAGCTTATTTCTACAGTTTTCTACGAAATATTTTCAAACCTTGCTAGAAAGGTAATTTTCGATAGTTTCACTTCACGCGTGATTAAATGACTATAACAGGAAACAAATTTTGATAATAAAATAACGTGATTCTTTTAAAAATCTGACTGGCCGCTATACAATTTAAAATTATTTCCAAATTTTTGTCGTTCCAGATCATCACATGCTTTCGTTGAAAACTGTAAAAGTATAAAATATTTTTGAATATTTAGTTGGCCGCCATTTTAGATTTTTTCAAAATTTTGGATGTCTTGGATCATCATAAATTTCCTGAAGCCAAAATTCTTTTTCTAGCAACGTTTCAAAATATTTCGTTAAAAACTGTAGAACTGAAGAATTTTTGAATATTTAATGGTCCGCCATTTTGAATTTTCTCAAAATTTTGGATTTTTCAGATCATCAGATAGTTCCTGACGCCAAACTTCTTTTTCTAGCAAGGTTTGAAAATATTTCTTCGAAAACTGTAAAAGTAAGCTATTTTTTGAATATTTAAGTCGTCGCCATTTTGGATTTTTTCAGAATTTTGGATGTCTTGGATTATCAAACAGTTCCTGAAGCCAAAATTCTTTTGCTAGCAAGGGTTGAAAATATTTCGTTGAAAACTGTAGAAGTAAACTATTTTTTGAATATTTAATTGGCCGCCACTAACCGATTTGACTCAAGTTTAAAACATTTTCTATTTTTCGGCATTTTAACAAATCCCGGGGGTTGGAGAAAACGATTTCCAAAAAACATTTCAACCGGGTATAAGTAAGACATGATCGAAAAATACGAAAAAAATTCCAAAACCTTTTTTCGGCTTTAGGAGTCTCACAACGTGGATATATAAGTTGGAAAGAAAGGGGGTTCTAATTTTTGAAAAATCTAATGTGTCTGCCATCGACATTTTTTGGTCAACTGCAGACAAGAAATAAAATAAATTATTTCGAACTTGCTGTCATTTAGAGCAAAACAATTGAAAACTTCTGAAGATTTGTGGAATTAATTTGCTTAAAAAAAGATGGAAAGTTATATTGAATTTAAAGCTAATTTTTCATTTTGAATTTTCCCCATTTCGTTTAGTCGCATTTGGAAATGGGTATGCTAAGACAGATTTATGCTCGTAAATTAACATTCAAGGCTGTAGAAAATTCCTGGTCAATGAGATTGAAATCATCATCTTTCAAACATCAAAACCAATTACTTCACTTTTAAAACGACTGTCAAGTAGTTTGGGTGTTTACGTGTTGGGGTGTATCTTAATTGTGTTTATTTCATGAACAGTGTGCTTCCTCATATTGATTCATCAAATAGAGTTTCCTCATAGAGATAGCAATAATTAACTGGACTTTTGTTACAATCGTCAAAAAAAATTAAAATCGTGATCTATTAGAAATACACTCATCGGTGGATTATGAGCCATTGGATTTCCGGCCGGCTTCATGATCGTTAACGCTCGAATGCTTATGTTCCCTGTCCCTGAGCGTCCCGTGAGGGCGCCATAGCTTGGGCAGTCAGGGCCGCGAGAAGTTGTTTACATCGCGACTCTCTGCGCGTTTACTTTTGTACGTTCAGAGACTACATACGCGGTCCTGAGTGTTGAGATGAGAGTGCTCGCTCGTTGCTTTAAATCCGGTTCAAACTGGATTTTATTAGCATTGAATTCAGGACCGTCTACCCCCGAACTCGGCCCATAATCCAACGATCAGTGTGTATAGAAGATTTTAAAATAAACTCATCTATTCATCTCGGCGAAACGAATAAATTTGGTATTTACAATATTTTTATATTCCCAAAAATGAAAAACCTTTTCTAGAAACGTAAAAAAATTTGAATCTTGATCTATTACAATTTATAACTATTAAATTTCGTTCTACAATATTGCCATATTCCCAAAATTAAAAAAAGTTTTACATACTTATAAACGAAAAAATTCAAAATTCAAAAATTTTAGACCAGGAAAATTTGTTGTTTGGAGATGATTACAAACATTGTATTGATTTTTGTCAACAAACTATCACCGTTTGTTTTTAACAAATGGTGTTTTGAAACTCTTTTATTAGTTACAGGACAATGATAAAAATTACTGAACATTTAGAATTTTTAAATTTACTTTTTATTATATCAAAACCTATAATCATAATCTCTTTTTGTAGAAAAAGGTGTACTTTAATACAACCTTCAAGCCTAGCGTAAATTTTCTTGACCATAACAAAAATTGGAAAATCAATGACAGCTACAACGATTTTTGAGAAAAATAGAAAATTAAATAATCTGCCCGGCCCCCTTCGGGGGCGCAGGCACATTCTCATCGCGCGCTTCGCTCGCAAGTTTGAGCGCGCCTAGGG
>JBAGKK010028119.1:0-11096 GCA_037177015.1 Euceroptres primus
AATAGTGCGTTTTTTAAATATGAATTAATGTGACGTGACGCACGAATAAATCTGTCAATTTTTCATGGAAATGCCCATAAGATAAAAATTTAAATTTGTGAAGAAGTGAATTTTTAAAGAGATCTAAAATAGTGTCAACTTCGATATGAATACTTTTTCAGACATAAAAATAAAAAAATGTATTGGCACCAGAAGAGTAATAAAATAAGTTACACTTTTCGGTGTTTATATTCCTCATAACTCTCTTTGCAACTCCTGTTCTAATTTCCGTGTACTCGCTTTTTATGTCTGTTCTAGCGGCAAGGGCTTTTAATGGATTTTTGGAAGCCACTCGTCGACGTTGAGCCTGCGTTGTACGTTTCTGCACGAGCCTAGGATTTATTTTTAAATGATTCCAATATTTATATATTTCTTGTGAGCCTTGCAAAAAAGCTATAAAAATAATTATTCACTTACAAGTCTGAAGATGATGTAAGAACATCGAAATCAGTTGCAAATATTTCAATAGAGTCAATTTCAGATCTATCCATAGAGCTGCGACTGAAGAAAGAAGTGAAAGTTTCATCATCGGCCCGAGGGACTGAGACTATAGATGGTGTTCCATCAAAAAGATCGTTTTCTTCGCCTATAAAAATACAATTCTGATTATTGTTAAATAATGTTAATAACTTAAACAGAAGGTCTAGCGAAATTGAGATTTGAATTCACTGACCTGATTTTTCTTGATTAGAAAAATTAAAACTAATTTTCCCCTATTTAAAAAAAAAATACCGTAACTTTTTCTCGACATTTCTAGAACTGTCCTAACTTCCTTCACATTCAGTTAAAGCAATAATAAAGTGTAATTTTAAACAACAAAAGGAAGGCAAAAACTTACGGCTATCCTCGCTTTCGGCTTCAGAAGAACTTCTTTCAGACGACGCAACCGGTTCCTTGTTAAATAAATTCGTTGCTCCAAAAAATTCCGCGTTGCCTGCAAATACATTTTTAAAGTCATCGTATTATCTGTGAAATCATAAAAATTATATAATACGTAATCCTAAAAATTTGAACACAGCTCCCGATCCGACGACTCAATTCCAAGTTCGTTTAATCACAAACACAAACTATTGAAAAATGATTTCGCCATTTCATTTTAATTACCTTTCTTTCCTCGAAATCGTTCAGCCTTTGGCGTTTTTTTCCTTCTCTCGGAAGTGTGTATTTTCTTGAGAATCGACGTAGTGGTTTGTAGTGCTTCTGGTTGTTCTTCTTTCATTTTACCAGCAACAGAAAACTTAACAGCGTCTGGTGTGGTAACTCTTTTTCTCCAACTTTCCACTGCAGATTCGAGTTTACCCAACCGATCGGCAAGAATTCCTTGTTTTAGCGAAACTTCACTCTTGCTTGGAGTAATATGACTAGATTCCGAAGTCTAAAATTTCACCATGGTGTAATCAAAATTTACGGAAGCGTATCAGTATCGAATACAAAAAAAAATTACCGCGAATTCATTGTAGGGGCTGTTCAAGATTTACGTAACGCACTTCTTGGAAATTTTAGATCCACTCACCCCTCAATGTAACGCATTTTCCGAATTTTCTTTAAGCTCTTTCCCATGGGTATAATAATCAATTTTTAAGGTGGCGATCCAATTTTAAAATAAAATGTATCTCTTAAAGAAATCAAAACATCACAAATCACTCATGAGTGGATTGTCATTATTTAATAAAAGAAAAGAGTCCTAGAGAAAATTTAAAAATATAATTTAATCTGCATAAAAATATCTATTGAATTAACTTAATGGGCCTCGGCTTAAAATTCTTACAAATGATTGTGAAAGAATATAGTACGAGAAAAGAAATAAAAAATGCTATCAATGTACTCCCTTAATGAATGAAGTTCTTGTCTTCCAAAAGATAGAATACTGTGTTCCCTACAATTTTTTGGAATTTTAACTTGAGGTCAATCGACGACTAATGTCACAGTCTTTATAATATTTATTTCGAAAATGTCTATAATATTTTCTTCTGCAGGATATATTCGAAATATACGAAATAAGTTCGAATAATAAGTTTAAGAATCAATAACTAAGTTAGAATAAATAGAATAAATAAAGAATAAATAAGTTAGACTTGACGAGTCCAAATTACTTGGACTTTAGTTAAACTTGAGGATTTTATAGTACCTCATACAACTTCATTAAGATTTTAAGAGATTTCACAAAACTTAAAGAGATTTGATTAATAGTTATAGGCCGAGAGCCAGCGACACTTAGGTCGGACTGATTTCATCCCCGCTGGAAAATACTAAAATACTAAATAAAAAAATACTAAAAATTTTGCTCAATACTCAAAACATTGCTCAATATGAATTCGTGTGCCAGACACTCGAAATCGGTTGCGAAATATCGCCTGTCAATCAAAAATCGGTGAAAAAAAAGTGCATAACTCGCCTCATCGTAATCCGCACGAAAAAAATTTTGTATAACACATGCATGATTTCAGCCCTTCTCCATGCCTATTAAGCGGGTCTAAACCTCTAATTTTCACTCCCTAGGAAGTAAAATGTGTTTTTTACTCCCTAGGGAGTAAAAATTGACGTCACATATAAATAATGAAAAATCATACATCTGCAGGCTCGCATTTTGCGATAATCAGCCCTCACCGTAAAAACTCTTAGGAAATTTTAGTTGCCTGTTGGTACGGGAATTTCCGTAACAATAGGATATTCCCACGAAAATTTTTCCGTGACAATAGACTGTTGTTACGGAAATTTCCGTCACAATATAGGCTATTCCCACGGAAATTTTTTCGCCACAATAGACTATTTTCACGGAAATTTCCGTAACAATAATCGATTGCCACGGTAAAATTTACGTGGGAATAGACTATTTTTACGGAAATTTCCGTAACAATAGTCTATTGTCACGGAAAAATTTCAGTAATAATAACTTATTGTTACGGAAATTTCCGTAGCAATAGCCTGTTGTCACGGGAAAAATGTCGTAAGAATATCTTATTGCTACGGAAATTTCCGTAACAATAGTTTATTGTTACAGAAAAATTTCCGTGGGATAGCTTATTGTTACGGAAATTTCCGTAAAAATAGTCTATTCCCACGTAAATTTTACCGTGGCAATCGATTATTGTTACGGAAACTTCCATGAAAATAGTCTATTGTGGCGGAAAAATTTCCGTGGAAATATCCTTTTGTGACGGAAATTTCCGTAACAACAGTCTATTGTCACGGAAAAATTTCCTATTGTTTAAAAAATTTCCGTATCAATAGGCAACCAAAATTTCCTAAGAGTTTTTACAGTGAGAGCTGATTATCGCAAAATGCGAGCTTACAGATGTATAATTTTTCATTATTTAAATATGACGTCAATTTTTACTCCCTAGGGAGTAAAAAGTACTTTTTACTTCCTAGGGTGTAAAAAGTAGAGGTTTAGCCCCGCTTAATAGGCATGAAAAAGGGCTGAAATCATGCATGTGTTATAAAAAATTTTTTTCGTGCGCATTACGATGAGGCGAGTTATGCACTTTTTTTTCACCGGTTTTTGATTGACAGGCGATATTTCGCAACCGATTTCGAGTGGCAGGCACTCGAATTCATATTGAGTAATGTTTTTAGCATCTGTGTGCGAAATTTCATCCGAATCGCGATGAGTAGTTATCGTTTTCAAAATACAACTTTAAAATTTTTTTATAAATAAACGCAACCGATCTGAGCAGTCAGGCACACGATTTCATATTGTACATCGACAGGGCTATTTTCTGTAATTTTTCCAACCGGGATCAAATCAGCCTGACCTAAGTGTCGCTGGCTCTTGGACTATTATGATTAACTTCTCATACCAACCGTTACTGAATATTTGTTCGCCAAACTCGCTAACGTCGAATCCGGATCTTGAACTACACGTTGTTTCCAGTTTGATGTACCACTGCGGTGAAGTGCCGCTAAGCGGTCTGCGATACTCGTACTGGATAACTCTGAACCATCAATTCCAGGCATTGGTTGAGTTGCACTTCGATGAAGTCCAGGCAAAGGTACGCACATATTTTGCATAGGCTTTCCATTGAAGTTGGCATTGGTCTCTCGAGTGAAAGCATAACTGGTGCTTTTTGGCAAAGCGACGGGAACATTTTGCCTGCAATTCCATTTCGAATTACTTAAAATTTAAAGCAGTGAACTCAAAGAACAAATTTATATTCAACCAAATTATTTATTTGGAAAAATTTGGTTATTTCTACAAATTAGTTTAGTTAACTGAAGCAAATTTTTGTTAAGTAAACCAAAGTGGTCTGTTTGGATTCATCAAAGCTTTAAAGTATTTTGTTGATTGAACCAAATATTTTGGTTGAATCCACGGAAAACCAGTTTATCTATATAATAACTAAATTCTTTAATTCAACCAACATTTGTTTGATTCAACTAAATATTTTTTGAGTGATTTTATTCATAAAATATTTATTTTTTAAATGCTTCTAAATTCGAAGCACTAAAAATTATAATTCGAAGTTATAAGTTTCTTTACATTTCAGAGTCTCAAATGAATTATAAAGTTACGGTCAGAAAAGAGAATTTCGATACAAATTTAAACAATATTTCAAGAAATATTAACCCACCTGTCTTGAATGATCGCAGAGGCATCATCCGCTACGCTTCTTCTTCTTTCAGACTCACTTCGTTTGATATTTGTCCGGGATGTCACACTTCCGGTGATAGTTTGAGCTCTATTGGAAACATCTGCGGGATCTAAATTCTCAGGAAATCGTGATTGTTTCTTCGTAATTCTACTTCTAGTAGAAGGCACTGTGTTTCTCTCTCTCCTTTTCTCTCTATCAATTTCACTATCATCGTCAGAACTGATTTTCTTTGCAAAATTGTCTTTCATTTCAGAATTTCTAGTCCGGGATACTCCCTTTTGATCCTCCTTAGACCTCAGAGGGTCGCTTTTCATGCTGGAACGTCGAAAAGCTTCAATATTTTCACAATTTTGAGAAGCTTCAGATTCTTTTTTAAGTACCGATTTAAGAAGCTTAAAGCTTTCCAGTTCAGAACTTTCCAAATTGGTAGTGGTAGTCTGGGAAGATTTTAATATACCTTTTGGCAAATCGTTGTTTAAATCAAGAGGAGGGTCTTTGCATTGTTTCGAGTCGAAGTTATCTGTAAAGTTTAAGAGAATCGTTTGATAAATATATAAACTCGATAGCATAAATTATGAATATTCAGTCAAGTAGCTAAGAAAAGCTAAGAAACTTACTTAAAAAGCAATAAGCTTGTGAAATTTAGAGTTAAAGAAACGCTATTTAAAACTAGTTCTCCTGAAGAAAATATGCCGGGGGTCTGCCTGCATGACTTTATTTGGATTCGGTCAATAAACTGACTTAACCTCAGTGTTTAAATGCACAACTACGACTGTTAACGTAACAGATCTTTTGCATCTTTTTAATTATCTTTTTAATTTTATAAACTAAATTCTGAACAATTTACTATATTTTGCTTGATTTTCTTTCAGCCTATGATATTGTAGTAAATCACTAAAGCGCATAAAAATGCTCTCACCTGAAGTGTCAATTGAATTCTCATGAGTTTTCATATTAAGTGCAGATAGCCGACAAGCAACTTCAACTTCCTCGGGCGTAATAGGTTGTGTTTGGTATCGATTACCAGGCCTTCTTTGAAATCGCTGAGGAAGTCTACTTGAAGGGTTGTTCATAAGCTTTTGATTGAAAAGCCTCACCCTCTCGGCTAGGCTCAATTTTGATGGGTCAAGCTCATCGTCTGTGCTCTTTTCCTCTTCAGTTTCTCCTTTTTTTTTATTTTGAAGCACAGCTTCACGCACCTCTTCGTAAGTAACTGGTTGAGTGACAAATCTGTCTGAATGATGATCCTTTTTCTCTCTAAAATTATGTAAACGTCGATTACTCTTTTGAGGCCGACGATTTTTGGAAGCCGCCTTTGCTTTTTCTTCTAGAGCCTTGAAATGTTTGGCAACTTCAACCACGCTAGTATTGCGCTTGAGGGTCTCTTCTCCTTCAATTGGCTTTTTGTCTTTTTCACTCGGTTTCACATTTAAATTATTCTCTTTTTCATCTTTGAATGTGTTTTCCATTTTGTCTGAGTCATTTTGTTTTTCAAAGAGGTGAGATTCATTTGTAGTAACCGAGTCTATTGCAGATTCATTTATGTTCGTCATTTGAACGGAAGCTTTAATGCCAGTTGAATTGAATGCAAAGAACTTTTTTTGACAACTTTCAGTAATTGACTTGTGCCCAGGCACGTCTACCGTGTACCTGGTTTTACTTTCCTTTGCAGTATGCTGCGATTCTTCTCCAGAAAAGCTGGAAATTAAATAAATTATCATAAATGAAATCAATAAATAGAAAATTATCGAATTAAAAATTATTAGTTAAACTGATGTATCAACTGTCAAGCCCGGTGACAGAATGAAGCTTTCATACTTTATTATTACTAATGAGCAAAAATTAGCACGTTATGCGCGTTTATTACTAGTAGATATTTCTTATTTTCACAGCCTAATTTTAAATAATAAGTTCCTATTGAGAGTAAACTACTATTAAGTTAATAATTATAATAAATTTAAATAAATATTAAAATAGCCATCAAGCAAAAATTTTAATTTCTATTTTAACATTTACATTTAAAATAAGATAAGCAAAAGTGAAAGTTTTGTAAAATTAATACTCATCACAAAATCATTGGTCAAACGATTCAAAATCAATCAAATTGTTTTAAATTATTCAAATTCGTGTTTTAGATTGGAAATATTGATATTTACCTTTTATATATGGGGCATTATTTCTCAACTGCCCCAACTTTTCAAGTCATGCCTTTTGATCGCTTTTAAATTGTCAGAATTTGTTAGGCTATATGACAGTAGTTCAACCCCCAATTTTTAAACTTCTAATATCATCCCCTTTAAAACTACAGGGGGTTGAATTTTCATCCCTAATGCCCGTGCCGGTATATTCAAAAGGACATAACTTTTTTTCTGTTCATGTTTTTTGATAGGTTGTAAGGGTATAAAAAGCCCTTTCAAACTCACTTTTAAAATTTCAAATAGATAAAAGGTAAATAAACATTTCACTTCACAATTTGTTTATAAAAATTAAACAATTAAAAAATGGATTTAATTGGTTGAAAGGGTAAAAAAAGCCATTTTAAACTCACTTTTAAAATTTCAAATAGTATTGTCAGAAAAAAGTTATGTCTGTTTGAATATACCGGCACGGCCGTCAGGGATGAAAATTCAACCCCTTATAGTTTTAAAAGGGATGGCATTAGAAATCTGCAGATTGAGAGTTGAACTACTGTCATATAGCCTAAAAAATTCTGAAAATTTAAAGGCGATCCACAGACATGACTTAAAAAGGTAGAGATGCATAACGAGAATTTCTAAATTTTTCAAAAATATCGTCAGATGACATTAAATCTACGAACATGGTACTTATCATAATGGAACGAAACTTTAATCGCACGAGATTATCGTTCTCGTATCGTTTTCGAGATTACAGATTTTCGATCTCCATCAAGTTTTGGTCTTAACTGATTATGTTTCGAGCAAATCTCGTTTTTTCCAAAAATTCTCGTTATGCATCACTAAAGTTAGGGCAATTGAGAAATAATGTCCCACATCAGACATAGAAATTTTTTTCTTTTTTCCATGAAGTAGTATAAGGAGACGTTTCTTCTGCTGTCGGCTCCAACGGAAAGCAATGCGAAATAGGGGGTCACAGGTCTCAAGGTTTCCCGTATTTAGCGCCGACAGCACCTCTTCAGTACCTTAAGGGAAATTGTGGAAAATTTTGTAATTAGAACGTGACGTCACTCAAGGACTACGTAATTAACGTGATTGGTAGAAACGGCTATAGTAGACGACAAATTCTAATTGCACATTTTCACTGAAGGGGCACTTTTGGCGATAGATACGGGAAAGCTGAGATCTGTGACCCCCTATTTCGCATTGTTTTCATAAACGGAGTTACGCCTACTTATACTACTTCATGCTTTTTGCTTAGTATCTTAATTTAATTATTATAATTAATTTTTAGTTCAATATGATTTGTTGCACGATGAAAAACGTTACGTCAAAATTTATAAATCTAAACTTTATAAAAATAGAAGTTTCATGTAAAAAACTTACAATATTAAAATATAAATAAGAAAAATTTCAACACTTGTTCCAGAAAATAATATTAAACCTGACTACACTCATCGGTGGATCAAGGGCCGGGCTCGAGGGTAGACGGTCCTCGATTCAATGCTATTCGAGCGAGCAGTCTTATGTCAACATTCAGGACCGCGTATATAGTCTCTGAACAAAATACTCAGAAATAGAATACACAGAGGTTGATTTAAATATTGTATGCTATTTTTAGTTTGTAGTATATAATTTTTTACAATTTTTCACATACATAACTAAGTTTTAATTAATTGAAAACAAAATTTAGAAAATTTATAGCTTATGCAAGTGAAGTACCAACGACTGAGGTTTGCAATGCCAATAACTGGAACTTTGCGACTATATATTTTTTTACTAATTTTGAAAGTTTTTGTTTATAATAGTATTCATAAAAATTGAACATTTCATTGTATTCTGTATTTAATTCTGAGTATATGATATATATTATATACATCATCACTATTTTAGTGGTTGATATTTTTTAAATTTCTTTTATTAACTGTTATTATTTTTACCCTCCAATGTTCATAGATAAGAAAGTCATGAAATCTAAAGGTACCCGAGAAATATCCATAATAAATAAGTTGCTCTAAGAGGAAGGAAAGTGCTCATAAAATGAGCGCAAATTGGATACACCAGCTGATGAATAGACTTGCAATGGTTTTAAAAAAAAATAATAATAAATTGTCCCATGACATTCATATAATTAAAGATTTTCAACTCACTCAATGCATTACATCATCACTATATTTATTAGGACGCTTTAAAATCCACAATATGACTGTAGAACACCATCACAATCAAATTGAACAAAACATCAGGTTACCATGCGCGGAACTATTTTCTTTCTCCTAGCATTGAGGACTGAGCGGCGATCTATTATTAAACTTGGCAAGAAATCAAAGTTCTGCCAAATTCACAACATTTGAGAATAACTAAAAACTTAAGCAGATTTTCAATTTAATAGGCTGTCAGTTTCGAAACTGATAAAAATAAAATTAAAATAAAACTGCACTTTTGAATGTCTTTGTTTCCATTTTAACAAATTATCTTCTATTAAATCTATTAATAATTACCTTTGTTCGCTGTTGGCGACAAATAAAACTTTTACATGATAACAACATTAGTGTTTTAAAATACACTTTCCGACTTATACAAGAAATGTATTTCATAAAATGATCCGATTAATATCTAGAGGTTGCGCTGAGCCGAACTAAGCTTTAAACAAATTATTAATAATTGCAGCGTTTCCAAAAAATCGTATAAGGTGAAGTTCATGTCATCTGATCACGAGAATTTTCATGCCGGAATGGGATTTGTCCCTAATTCAGGATATACGATTGTTTGCTAATGAAAAAAAATCCCGCCAAATATTTTTCGAAAATTCGAAAAAATGTTGGAGATATGGGACTTTGAGTTTATGTGCAACTTTTTTTAAAAAATGATATATTTTTGGTTCTAATTGACTAATTTAACTTTTTGACATCTGAATTTACTTGTTCTAAAACACATTTCAAAATTTTAAAAAACCAAAAAAATAAACTAATTTATGAAGATTTTGTGAAAAAAATAAAACTGTTAAATGTTAAGTTCACAAAAAATGTCATTTTTGATTTTTTTTAAAAATTTTTTGTCAATATAAGTATAAGTGTGCTCTATAAGCCCTGAAAGCATTGGATAATGGTTTTCGAGAAAAAAATACAAGTCTCGTCTTATATGGTAAAGCGCGGCACGGTAGGGCAAAAATGTATCTGGACCAATTGATTTCCAGACCACAATTTTCATCCGATTTCAACGTTTCTTTTTTAAAATGAAAGTTAATCAAATTCTGCACACATCTTTCACACCCGATTTTTGAAAAAAGTGTTTAGTATTTTTTCATTTAATAAATAAAATGACAAAAAATTTGATTTTTGAGGAGTACCATTTTTTAAAATAAAATATTTAGATTAATTCCAAAATATGTAGAATCAATTAAACAACCATCCGGAAAAGTTGCACAGTAGGACTGTAAAAGTTAAAAAATTTATTGAATTTGTTATAAACAAATAAGTAAATGAAAATGGTTTCGTGAGAATAAGCAGTATTTAGTCACTCAACTCGAACAAAATTTTAACAATTTATAGACAAAAACAGTTTTTCTGAGATGGATTAATAAAGATCAATAAATAATTTCTTACGTCACAAACAAATTTTATAAACAATTATCCGTTTCAGCTATTTGTGATAAAATCAATTTATTTTATAAGATAATTGTTCATAAAATTTGTTTATTACATGAGGAATAATTTACTAATTTTTATTTTCATCATTTCATTTGCATCTACTTATTTGTTTATAACAAATTCAATAAATTTTTAAACTTCTACAGTTCTACTGGACAACATTTCTAGATGGTTGTTTCATTGATTCTAGATGTTTTGGAATGAATCAAAATATTTTATAAAAAAACGGTACTCTTCAAAAATCAAAAATTTTTTTTGCCATTTTCTACCAAAGAGTACATACAATAAATTATGTAATTTTCACAGATTTAATAAAATTCACTGATAAGGGCCACCATTGTGTGCCGAAACGTTTGAAGCAATTTAATTGATTTCAATTCACCTGATCCTAAAGCCAACTACATACATCAACATTTTCTACGAAATTTTGTTTATTAAATAAAAAAATACTAAAAACTTTTTTCAAAAATCGACCGTGAAAGATGTGTGCAGAATTTAAACTTCCATTTTAAAACAGAAACGTTCAAATCAGATGAAAATTGTGGTCTGAAAATCAATTTATCCAGACACTTTTTTGCCTTACTGAGCCGCGCTTTGCCGTACAAGACAGGTCCGTTAAGCTAGCAGGACCACATTACAAAAATGAACTAAAAACCCATAGGGAATTTAGGGCTCATTTA
>JBAGKK010028128.1:0-11095 GCA_037177015.1 Euceroptres primus
CGGAAGTAAAAGTATTTAAACGGATAGGAAATAACGGATTCAAAAGGATAGAAATTTTTAATCCGTCTTAATGAGCAGTTTGCATTCTTTTCAAGAATAATTCCAGAATGAGCACTTTGCAATCATAGCCTATCCGTTATCCGCTTGAATACTTTCTAATACGTGAAGTAAAATCCGTTTTTTTTTATCAGTAAAAAGTTTTTTCTGATTATCCATTTTTATCCTTAAAGTAGATCTTTCACTAATCGTTTGAACCAAAGCTTTAGTCGCATTAATCCGCTTTAATTCACCTGTAGTAAAAGTTTGGTTCAGTGACTTCAATCCTTCTCTCAAAAAAATATATTTCCTCTCTGTTTTAATCCATAATTTTCCATCCTCTATCCATCAACTACTTAGATTTTTAGATGTTCTCATTCACGTATAACTGATAGAAAACGTATCCGTGTCAATCAGAGTTTATCCTTTCCAATCCTTTTACCAAAATATCTATTACTATCCATTGTAATCCATAGTTTTCAATTCGTCTTTATTAACACGGTTACATTTCCTATTCGTTTTTCAAAACTACAAATTGATTCTACAAATATATCACTTTAATTATAAGTCCATCGAATGTAATTTGTTAAATATGATCGCTAACTCCATTATGACGACTATGATACAAGTTTTACCTTGTTTTATATTCGGTAGACTTATTATATTAAAATAATTAATATATTGATATGTACTTTTGAGAAACGATAAAATATATAATGGAGCATTGATGTCAACTGCGGTACAAATTTTATTTTGTAATCATTATGATGCCCTTAAGATTTAAAAATATTTTGACGTCAAAAATATTAGGATTTACAGTTTTTCAAATTTAGCTTTAAAATTTTGAAACACTAATTTTAAAATTAATATTTCAAAATTTTCATAATTCCAATTTGGAAGTCTTTAAAGGTTTTCAAAGTTGAATTCTTTAATTTTGAAAGCTTTCAAGCTGGGAAACCTTTTAACTCGAAGACTTTCAAATTGATTCATTTTCGGATTTGAAATTTAAGTTCTAAAAAATAAAAAAATCAGGAAGAATCTGATCATTTACAGTTTTACGCTGTTTTTATCCTTGTTGGCTTTGCGAATAGTGAAGGACATCTTGGCAGCGCATGCTGCTAATCTAGATTTAAAAGCTGTCAATAAGCACTTAAAACAAAATATTTACTTCATTCTTATATAGGGTAATCGGTGCAATGATTGGCCCCCTTAAACCATGATTGGCCACCTTCAAAGTGTACATTTATTGAGAAAAACACGCAAATAAAACTACTAATAAATAGCGCAGAGTATACCGATAACAATCTTGCACTATTTATTAGTAATTTAATTTGAAAATATTTTTTTTATTAAGTATATTTTAAGGAAAAGGGCGATGGGGCGGGAGGGGGGGTCAACAATTGTACCGATTACCCTACCTATACAAGGAATATAGGAAAAATATTTTATCACCTAAGAAAATTAATAATAATTCTGATAAATTATCTGATCACGAGACATGAAAGTACAATGTAAAAATAAAAAATGAATAAATCACAAAATAAATTATTAAAAAGAATTGTCTGCATAAAAATCGAACGATTCAAGAATCTTATAAATTAATTTTTATTCGGCAACCTATTTTTTTCACATTGCTGAGTAAATTCGGATCTTTTATATAAATACCTTAGGATATTTGGTTAATAATCGTACTTGCATTCCAGTTTATAAATAATATAATATTCTCACACTTGGGCAGACATTCATTCATTTTTCTAATTCATAATCCACACTCTAGAACATTCTAGAAAAACGCGAACAGTCGTACCGGAAGTGCAAGCCACGTTGTAAAAAAATCAATAATTATTTTAATAATAATTAAGTTAAGAATATAATAATTAAAAAATTGTCCTGGGCGAAAATAAGTCCTGTGGATTACATATTAATTATATAATTAATTACATATTTACAAGTAGCTCGTTGTATAAGTCTGAGCGTCGACGTAGTTGCATAAAAATATGAAATATGTTCTTCGTCTGCACCGGTTGCTCTGGAAAAAGGCACCCTTGTGTATTGTTATTAAAATATATTACCTAACCCTGTTATTACATTTTTGAACCCTCGTTTGCTGCGATTAGTACAGCAATCATTTTGACTTTTCATTCTTCATTCGTCACTCTTTTCTCTCATCGAGGTTACTTATAATCAGCGATTAACTATAACAGTCTACATGAATTCTTGACGAAATTTTTCTTCTTGTGACTACGCACTTTTCCAGTGGATTGCAAAACGATCGTTCCATTTCCACTACTGCGACCCCCTGTCGATCCGTTCGGACTAAAGGCACCTGAAATTAAATGAAATTTGTTTTAATATTTTTAGAAAATAGAGTTTTTTGTGTGAATTCGACTTGTACTTTTGTATTTTTGTGAATCCAACTTGTACTTCATATAACAAATAACAGTCATTATTTAGAAAAAAAGCTCTAATTTATCTATGTTAATTCTGATACTTAATAGCGTAGCCACAATGGGCATCTAAACATGCAATATGGTTGTTAAGCATGAAATTTTTATTTATTTTTAGGTTAAATTAAAAAATTAGAATTATTTGAACTGTTGAGTGACCCATTTTCACAGTGATTATAATTTTTTAATACAAAAAGAAACAATTGTATTGTGTGAGAATTAAAAAAAAAACATTGAAAACTTCAACCAATGAGTTTCAGAAAATTAAATCTGACAATTTAAATCCAGAATAAATAAGAAAAATAGAGAGGTCAATCAGAAGGATATTTTTTCTTTATTAAAAATTCTTTTTGATGTTTTTTAGAGTTGGAAGCTTTCAAGAATAAATATGGATGGTTTCAGAATTTGAACTTTCATCTATATAATTCGGTGTCTTCCAAAGAACGTTTTCTCAGGAACACTAAATCAAGACTGATTTCATATAAGAAATTTCCATTTTCGACCAACACAATACCCTTAATTTATTATCGCAACTATTATACGAGAATTCGTTCTAATTCTATTTTGGGAAAAGTAACTAGCAATATCGCGATGATACCATTGATGCTATCATAAATGAGGTTAACAAAAATATACGCGAAATCGTATTTGTAATTAAAACGAACGAATAAAATCGCTGAGTATAATCGAGGTGAGAGTGCGATATGCTGTCAAAGCAGAAAGAAAGTTTAGAAATGTACACTGGTGCCACCTAGGTTGCATTAGATTTTTGTAATAAAAATACTTGCCAATTACGAGAAATACAAAATTTTGAAAAACAATTTTTTTTCAAAATTAAAACTGAAACTCACCAGACATCGATGCCCCAATATATTCTTTATCGTTTTCCAAAATTTCAGCTCTATATTTGCATTTCCTTAATAATAAACCCGCTGAATGTAAATAAGGAACGGTCGGTAATTTTTTACGTCATTATGACGCCCTTAAGATTTAAAAATATTTTGACGTCAAAAATATTAGAATTTAAAGTATTTCAAATTCAGCTTTAAAATTTTGAAACATTAATTTTAAAATTAATATTTCAAAATTTTCATAATTCCACTTTGGAAGTCTTTAAAGGCTTTCAAAGTTGAATTTTTTAATTCTGAAAGCTTTCAAGCTGGGAAACCTTTTAACTCGAAGACTTTCAAATTGATTCATTTTCGGATTTGAAATTCCTGAGGTTGTCAACATCACCAAAGATTGAACTAATCTAAGTCTAGACTCTATTAGAATTCTGGACTCGAGACTAGACTTCCAGATACAAATGATCAAGTGACCAGGTAAAACACGAATACATCCTCAGGATCGCGTGACCACAGCAAAGTGGAAAAGTATATCGATCTTCAGTTAATCACACATGTACACATGTGTCCAAGTTCTCACCACTTACACAAAGGGTCACTATTATTTCTCGAATCTTTGTGTGTTGCCTCTGCGGTCATCGAATCAACTTGAACTAAAGAACTAAATCAATTTCACCGGAAGAAAAAAGTTTCCAAAGCCTTTGCTTTTCTAATTATCAGAAGTACCAGAATAACCCCTGAATTTTAACAAAAATTGGACACAAATCAATTTGAAAATTATTCTGGTAGAAATTAAATAATTGTGACAAATATTTCTAAATGGTATCAAGTACGAGAAAGTTGTAGAATTTATTATACCAGTTCGTAAAATTTATTTACTGTCCATTCATAATCACTCCCTCGAGGCGAGGACATTGCAAGTAAAGGAAAGTGAGCTAAAAAATGCAAACTGGAATATAATAATTATATAGCCTCGAACTTTGAACATAATAAGTAATTGTTATCGTTCTTTGAAACCATCGCAATGCATTTTGTTATGTATACTTCAGTAGTTATTAACCTCGTTCTTCCAATTTTATGAAATCATGCCTGAGAATGAGAAAATCAGAAACAATCTAATAAAATAAAAAAACCTAACATTAAAATTTAAGATTAATAAGTTATTTATTAAATTTAATTTTTAAGAATAATGATACTTAAAAAATTAGTTTAGTTCAAAGAAACAGATAATAATAATAATAATAATAATAATGATAATATTTAATTACTTCAGAAAATTAACAGAAAAATTGAAGGCCTTCCGATAAATTAAAATTAAATTAAATGTGAATAATTACTTATAACGGAAGGAGTTCTTGGCCCTGAAGTGTACATCCTGAGGTCATCCTCGTCCTCATTTCGACGCATTTCCAGAAGACAACGAGTTGCCAAATGCCTGAAGACGTTCATCACTCCAACATCTTCTTTCACGGAAGTCCTCAAAAGTTTGCAGCCTAAGGCTCGACTAAGTCTTTCTGCCTCGTCTCTGTAAAAATTTAATACAAAATTTAATTAATTAAACATTCTGAAAAAAATTTATGCATCAGCTTATTTCAGAACTTTCGATTTAATGCCGCGACTGAATGCATAACATTTATTGATTTACTGATTACAATTGTACGAGACAAATAATTATGTACACTCATAAATGTTTTACTATTTAACCCTTTAACGCGCAAAAAACCAAGAAACTTCAAAACTTTACAAAAATTGGTCGTTTGCTTTCTTAAGAGACCCTGGAAAGATATTATCCCACTGTGATTTTAGAGACCCGGTGGGAAAATAGTATCCCAAAGGGCGTTAAAGGGTTAAAAATTCGAATTACTTATTTTCTATTTTCGCAAAATTTTATAAAAAATTAATATTTCAATTGTATGAAAATAAAATTAAAACTTTTTAAGTCCTGTATCCTTCAAAATCTTAAGGAATCAGTGGACATTTTATTATTTTCTATTTGTTCATTAGACATAATTCTCAACTGGAAGTAAGAAATTTCTATCGGCTGGCGTCTGTTGTATTGTTTTAATAATAAGTTCTAGAATTCTAGATCCAATGTTGAAAAATTCTCCTGATACTTCTGCAAAAACAATTAACAGGGTTACAATGCATAATCCATTCAATCACATTATAAAACATGAAATATAATTATGTATAATATATACTTAATTCTTCAAAAAGCGAGAGCCACAGTTGAATATCGTTTTCGTTTAGAAATTCATAGCCACGGCCAAGTTGAATTCTTTCCAATCTTTCTTCTTTTGAGACGTACTCTCCGGAAATCAACATTTCTTCGAATTTGATATTCATCTCTACATTAGAAAGAGATTCCTCTGGCGTTTGAAGCGGTTTTTGTTTTACATCGTCTATGTGTGTCCCGGTAGATTGAGTTTCAACTGTCCACAGTTTACTCCAGAATTTGAAAATCGTTGCTGAAGCAATTTTCTCTCATGCCTCGTGAATCCAAAAGATTACATCTTTCAACGCGATCAATTTCAAGTCATCACTGATGTTAACGTCCTTCTCTTGTGCATTGAGAACCGAAGAGATCAGTGTATACTTGTAGGATCTTTTCAGAATTTCTAAAATTCCCTGATCAAGTGGTTGAAGAACTGAAGAATGAGCCTTGCAATTGTCAGTGACAAGTATCGCTTTAAGAGGTTAAAGAACAGCAGAAATGTTTGGTGGCAAAAAAACTTTTTTCTTTAGAAACGCAGTACTTTTGGTACAAACTCATTCCTGAACCAGTCTTCGAAGATTTGAGAATTCATCCAGGAGTTTGACTGATTCTTATACGAGACTGGCAAGGAATTCATCGAGTCTTTGAGAACTCTAGAGCGAGCAATTTTACAAATGACAACCAGAGGCAACTTCAAAGAACCGTCTGCATTAGTGCAAGCACCTACTGTAAAACGATCTTTATATTTCTTAAAACCATTAAATTTCTCCATTAAATTCCGATTCACCTGCAGATATTGTTGGCAAACTAAGCACCCAATCTCAACAAAATTGAACAGTTTTCCGCTGTTACGAAATTAGCAGATAATTCTTCACCAGTCAATTTTAGCGGCCGAATTTAGTGTCTTTTTTTAAACCGTCGAAGCCATCCGTGTCTGATCGTTTAAATTTCCAATCACGCAATGTACGTCTACTGAAACTAAATTCATCGCAAATCAACTTCTCAGGTTCTTTCTCCAAACGCCACAGAACGTCACAACTTCTCCTTAAGTGAGAAATTTTTTCTTGTAATGTTTACTTTTATTAAACAAAAAAAATTCGACAGAAATCGGTTCAGCTTTTACAATTTCTTGATAAATATCCATTTCAACAAAAACTTCATCATCTGACTCTTCATCAGATGCTGTTTTCCTGCAATTGTAGTTGGACAAATTTTCATTCTTGCCAAATTCCTCGATTTCTGATCTTTTACGTTTCCAATCACTAATTCTATGGTTTTTAATCTCAGCATTCTTAGCGTCAGTTCACGTCAGTTTTACCTCTCGTTCGAAGCAGTCCATCAGAAGTGGGGGAACAACCTTTCTTGAAATTATATTCCCCTTCGCCCCATAAGAGGCATTAAATTAAGCGATACATGTTTTACGTAATTTTATATAGATATAGATAGGTATTATGGGTACCTAATAAATATTATCGACAAAATTAGTTATTCTAATACAAGCCAATTTTTTTTCTTTCTTTTACTTCTGAACTCTAAAATTTTCGATAGTCATGAAATATGATTGGAAAAAAATATAAACGAATAATAAGAATATTTTGCATATCAGGAACCCGGTATGCGATAAAAAGTGACAGTAGGAAAAAAAACTTACGGATCGATAACACATTGATCGACGAGGTCCATCTTGTTCTGCACCAGAACCGTTGGTATTTCACCACACTCGTTCTCCACCTGCAAAAGGCCATAGGATGAATAAATAACTGTGGGCGAAATTGAACTTCTTCGTACAGCTAATTGACCCACATTCTAATTCTTTGTTAACGTAAATTTTTTATGAATGTGCATCCCAAACAGTACTCCAAATTGCAATTTTAAGAAGGGTAAAGATTTTTGAAGGATAAAGTTATTTCAAACTAGTCTAATTTTTAAAATTATTCCTTATTCTTTTAAAAAAATAAAATTTTACGTTTTATTAAAAACTTCATTGAGATATGTATGATACATAATGTATCCTTTATTGAGGAAAAAATTGAAAGCTTTGATAAATATATTGGCTAAAACAAAACAATGATGTGGAAAAGAAACAGAAATTTGCTCTAGTTCCTAATTTTTTTGTTTGACATAATACTAAATTTATATTTGTTGAAAATATCGTTTCAATATTATACTATCATTTTTCTGATTTATTACAGCTGTTGAAAAGTAAATTTCAAAGTTGAATCGGCTCTCCTGGCAATTTATCAAAATTGAGATCCAAAAATTGATGCCAATTGAGTGAAAATTGAGAGGTACTGAGCGCTTCTACAAACGAGTAAAGTGCTGAGCATGACCAGAAAATAGTATATTACTGAGCATCATCCAAGAGACAGTAATTCATGGAGGTATCGAAACACTTTTTCCAGTTTTTTTATTTGATTATATTTATTTCCGATGAGTCAACAGCAAAGACCAATTTGAAATTCTGAAATTTAAATTTGTATGGCTTTAAGACTCGAACATCAGAAAATTTACATACTTTTGAATTGGAAATTTGATTAAATTCCTGTCTTTTAATAATTTTAAGGTCCTGTCCTGAATAATTTTAGGTTTCAAAAATGTTAACAAAGTATAAGAAGGAAACGCTTTCTCTTAAAAAAGCATAAAAGATTTTTTCTGATTATTTACTTATAAATACTAATTTCGATTCTGGAATTTGCAAATCATTGAACTGACTATAGTAAAAATTGACAATACTGTAAAATGTACAATCATGTATGCTTGTCGAGAAACTCTCGAGTCGTTCTACCTTTTCACAATTCACATTCTCAAGTTCGTCACAAATAAGTCTTGAGTCTGAGACTCGTCACCTTGAGTCTCTTCACTCTCTCATTGCTCTTCACCTTTTCAGACTCGTCTAGCAAAACGACTTTCCACACAAGGAACTTGTATTTCGCGACCCGGTTAGGTGAAACTTGTTAGTTTAGCTTTTCATAAAGAAGCTCTCTAGCTTCCACGGTACGATCTTTGCTGATACAAATGCCGCACGATTTATCCTTCAGGAATAACGTGCGAAAATGGAGAGAAGAAATACGAGGTTTATTCCCTGAAGCAAACATTCCAATTTTAGAATTTTATATCTTTAACATAAACTCTGAAATTTTACGAAAAGGGACTTTCGCTTTCATAAAAGATTCCAAAATGTGTTAGAACTAATTTTTTAAATTGAGATAATTTCAGAATTATTTGAAGGAAGGAATATTTAAGAAGATATTTAAGAAATAATTGGGAAAGAATTTAATAGCGTAAATATCAGAAGTAGGTAGACCTGTCATGAAAGTTGTATTTTCAAATATATTTTGCGTTTCTGGAACGTACCTTCAATTTCCAGGAGGGAATGGCATCGAAGGAATCTCTGTCTGTGACTGAATAAGCCAAGACACAAGCGTGAGCTCCTCGGTAATAGGCAGCAGTAATTGCATCGAATTCTTCTTGACCTGCAGTGTCCCAGAGCATCAATCGAACGTCCTCGCCATCTACTCTGAAGAATAATATAAGTAGGTCTAAATGAAAAATATATTACATATTTAGGAAAAAATCCACCCAGGTATATTTATATTCACGAGAGACATAAAATGATTGATTAAATGCAAAATATAACAGGCAAAAAAAATATCCTTGACAATTTCAATGCACCAGATATAGAATTTCCAATAAAAACCCTTTAATCAAGCGATCATTAGTTACAGATTAGCTCAGGGAAATCGAACATAACGAAATAAAAAAAAGCTCATAAATGGCAAGAAGTATTTCGTCCTCGAAACTGTATCGCGAGATCGCATAATTGACTCGAGGAATGCGTATACGTATAGAAAACACACAAACGAGTATGTTGTATTTTATACACATAGCCTATTGCCTACTTGTAAAGAGCAATTTTCTTCATGATTTAAGACACTTAAATCATTGACCAGAGTATAGCTTTATGTTTTTTGTTCAAGTTTGTACAGAACAAGCTGAAGTTCCTATTACAAATCGATTTTTGCTTATAAAAGGAAACTGCAACAGAAAGGAACTTCTACTGTTGAAAAAGACCTCATAACGAAAAATAATTCCAAAGGAGACATGATTTCGACTTTCAAAGACCTTTTTTCCACTATCGCACAGTTGTTTACAAATACAAATTTACAAGGCAGAAGAAAATTCTGGTTAATTTTTGGAAAAGCCAGAGCTTTCTCTGAAAGAGAAATTAATACGATTAAAATGAAAATTGATATAAAGTCTAATAAAAATGTATGAACTCACTCAATCTCTCGCTCGAGGAAGTCGACTCCTATCGTTTTCTTGTAGTCCCTCGTGTAAGTTCCTTTGCAAAACCTTTGGATCATGGAGGATTTTCCCACAGCTCCATTGCCCACTATGACCACCTAGAAAAGAAAATATTTAATTAATATCAGTAAAAATATTTTACAAGTTTTTAATTCAGAAACTATCCAAGCTTGAAAATTCGCAAACGAATCTTTGAATCAACAACAAACATAAGAAATAAGAACTGTTAAGACACGATGAGCCTCAAGTATTTTCAATCTGAAAGTTCTTGCACTCGAATTTTTTTTAAAGAATACTTTTTTCTGATAATTTTTAAGTATTTTATACTTAAAACGAAAATAAAGTATCTAGCCCTTTTTGAGGACAAAAGGGCATAAGCAAAATTTAAATTAAAAAAATTTTTCATTTACATATTTTAAAGTATTGTTTGGGAAGTGTTATTCCACATTAAAAGTTGAGTAAGAAAGTGTTACAAAAGAATTGGATAAATTGAAAACTGTGCGTGTTATGAAGGTTTTTGTATATCAGAAAATGGATTTTTGCCATTATAAAGTTATTTAAGCGTTTTTGCACTCGACTTTTCTTTATTGTTTATTACTTTTGAATCGTTTCTAAATATACTCTGTGTGTGTGTGTGTGTGTGTATTTAAGTATCGAGTCCTTTTTGAAATAAGTAAAATTCAATTCTTTGTTTTACCTATTTTAAATTAATGTTATGGAAGTGTTTTTCAACATAAAAAACTGAGTAAAAAAGTATTAAAAAGAATTAGATAAATGGAAAACTGTGAGTTTTATGGAGGATTTTGTGTAGCAAAAATTGATTTTTTGTCATTAATTTTTAAGGGTATTTATGTATTTATTTAACAAAAGAAACCTGTAGGACCGGCAGTTATTATATTAAAAATCTGCCCGGCCCCCTTCGGGGACGCGGGCACATTCTCATCGCGCGCTTCGCTCGCAAGTATGAGCGCGCGGAGTGGCCGTCGCACTTCGCGCTCCGATCCAAAATACTCGTCGCACTTCGCGCTCCGATGCTATTGATCGTCACGCTACGCGCTCTGATATTATTGAACGTCGCGCTTCGCGCTCCGTTATCGTTTAACCTCGCGCTGCCCACGAGGTCCTTATAGCTCGCGAAGGTAGCCTCGCTCGCTAGTTTGAGTGTGCTTTCGGGCTCGCGGAATATTCGTCGTTCTTTGCGCAGAGTCAAGTTTATTCCTCATGATTTACTTTTACCAGAAATTGAT
>JBAGKK010028137.1:0-11095 GCA_037177015.1 Euceroptres primus
TATAGGGGTACGTCTGCCCGGCGCATTTAAGTTTTTATTTTCTTCAAATAGTCCCATTTCATTAATTGCTAATTTTTAATGTAACTGTGAACACAACTGCAGAGCCCTAAATATAATGGAAGTAGTAAAATTACATTCTTTCAACAAAATAAAAACTCAAATGAACCAGACAGTCATGCCCTTACATATTTTGAACCATTTACAAAAATTTCAGCACAGTGCATTAGTGTTTCTAATCAAAAAGCCGCCGAAAATTTAAAATTAGTGTTTCTAATCAAAAAGCCGCCGAAATTTTGAACCATTTACAAAAATTTCAGCACAGTGCATTAGTGTTTCTAATAAAAAAGCCGCCGAAAATAATAACATATAACAATTGATAACATAGAGGACTGTATCACGGCCTTAAATGTGATTGTAGAATTTATTTTTACGATGTTTTTGTTTCTTTTTACATTTTCCTATAAAATTAGTTTTTATAAATAAAAAATTTTCACATTTTCCCGAGAATCTTAGAAGCAAATTTTTATCATCTTAAAACATTTCAAAATCCTTACAAAGCTTCCAAATTTTATTTCAAATCTTCAAAAATTTACATTTTGGTTTAAATTGTTCGAAATGTTTTTGAATTTTGAATTATTTTTGTAAATTTATTCAACAATTAGAAATATCGTTCGAAAGGATTAAAATTTTACCTAAAATTAAAGGACATATTTTCTTAAAGCAAATGTAAAAAAGTAGAAAATCATTCAAAATTTTTATACAAATCTTTAGAAAATTTCTGTATTCGCTTGAAACATTTTAATGTTCTTGAAAAGTTCTTGTTTTGAAAAAAAATTATTATCTTCTACATACAAAGATTGTGCAGTAAAATCTTCTAAATTCGTTTTTCGAAAAAGTAGGAAATAATGTGAAATCTTTTAATTTCTTTTTCAATTTTCTCTTTGAAATAATTTCTTCCAAAAACGAACAATCATTTGACATTTTCTCCGGAATCTTTTTGAAGAAGAAATGCTTTTTTTATTTTTATGTAACCTTTCCAAATTTTAAAGAAGCTTCATTCTTTTCGAAATCTGAAAAAATGTCCATTTTCTTTTAAATTTAAATTAATTACTCTTAAATTAAAATTGAAATTATTTAAATTATTTTCGCATCTTTTCAAACCTTCTAAATACCTCTTAAAATAATCCAGTTATCCTACCATATTTTAAAATCCTGCCAAATTAAAAAAAAATTCTCACAATCCTCCACATTTTGAAAACTTCAAAAATTAAAGTTAATCACGCGAACTTGATGCACTTACAAATGTATTTCGTTTCGTACGGAGTTTAGGATGTTTTCCCTTCCTACAATCAGCCAAATTTACCTGATGTACCTTAGAATTTGTGACTCATGCAAATCTCATTGTATTTGACTTTACTCCCACATTATCAGGTACAGAATTTGCCGAACTTACCTGCACCTGCATTTTTGTGGAGGAAAGTTCTTCTACAATCCACCGTTTCAAATAAGACGTACATATTTCATGTTGAAATTTTACTGAATTTGGCTAAATATCCTCGATATTAGAATCAGAGTCCCAAGATTTTCTTTCCAGAACTGCATTAATGAAATACTCTGTAAAAATCTAAAAATACGACTTCAATTATTTATAGTTGTCTTATTTATAAATGAGTTTCATACAATGAATATTACATGATCATTTTCTAAGCAACTAATTGTCTTAAACTTTCAAATGAATTTCGCAAAACGTGAATCATAAGAAAAATATATTTTCCTGAATGAGTATCTGCATTGCAGTGACGTCACAGCCACCTTAAGGCTGAACCTATTGTTGGGAAAAGTGAGCAAAAAAAATTCTAAGGGTTCAATATTCTCCAAATATGGAGGAACAATTGTAAGAAGTTTCATATCAAAAGCATTCCCTTAAGCGTATCAAATTGTATACTGAAGTTGAGCTAATTTTATACTCATAATTTTTAATGCAAATGAGTTGGTCGGGTTTTTTTTAAACAGGAACATGCATTTGCTCCGGTATAAATCGCCTGATCTATTTCCAAAGTTCTTTCCCGGATATTTTCATCTTTATTTTATTTATGCAGAAATCGCACAATTGTACAGTTAATCCAATTTTATAGCGTAACCGTTGATAATACGTCTACAATAGTTAGAACCTTTTTTGTGCACTATAAAATTGTGAACATTTTTTAACATAACCATAATCGACCTAGAATCAACCGTTCTCGAGTTATTTTTAAAAACATGTTATTGTTTAACACTTTTCAACATGGCGGCTGAAGCCATACACTTATGGTTGGGGACTTTTTACAGTATCTTTATAAAGACATCCCCAACGTACCTATGAAAAAATTCTACTCTTACGGATTTTTTTTTGCTTCATTGACTGAACTAAAAAAGCATCGGAGACTATGCGGCAGGTGTTAAGTCAAGCCACTTTTTGGGCTGCAGCTAGCATCCATTGAACTCCAAGATCTCCCAGGTGTTTCTGGCACCTCGCGTGGATGTTTCCCGTGCCCGAAATTGCGGTAGGATGAATAGTAACTTTTTCCAGCTTCCAAATCCTCGTTATTTCTCTGACCCAGTAAAGACAGTAATTCTCGTTTTCGAGAACCGCTACCTATAGAAAGGTACTCCTAAATAAGTCCCAGATTCAAGGCAGTCTGCTGGTAAATGATTCCAGCTACATCATTGGGTCTGCGAGTATACTCTCGCTGAGCTAACCTTCTGTAGCCATCAGTAATGTGCGCGATTAGAATCGGCACCGATCGACAAACCCTTCTGTTTCCGAAAAGAGTTCGCCTCTTCGTAGCCACAAGTTAGATGCCTCGCTGTCCACATCGCATTGATCTCGTGTCCTGGTGTGCTGTTCATGTAATGGCTTTTGTCTCTATTGCTGAAAAATTTGTTCTGGTTGTTAGCGCCATTCGGATCAGCGAAATTGAGAGGCGTATAGTTGGTATCTTCTCTACAGATGTTATCGTAGAGTGGGATGACACGCTTGCTGTTAAAATACGTGGTCAACTGTGTGATCTGCGATGCACACAATTGATGGACATCCAGAACGTCTCTGCCCCCAGAGCAACGTGGTAGGACTATCCTCTCACTTGCCGAACTTCTGTGGTGCATTCGGTGCTTTGTCATTTCCACGCGGATAGTTCTGCTTATGTTTTCTAGATCGGTTTTTGACCATTTGCTGAGCCCAAAAGAGTACGTGAGAAGCGGGATCGCGTAGGTGTTGATAGCCTTGATCTTATTGGCGTGTCCAAAATGGCTTTCAAGCGCTTGACGAAGGCAGGGTCCCACTAGCTGAAGTACACTTAGATATTTATACGACTCTTCCTTCGTCATGGTTTCAATGAGCGCCTGATCGTCAAGCCCCAACTCAGCGTTCACCACTCCTCTTTCTAAGTGGTTTCCTGATCTTTTCCAGCCCGAGTGCCATATGGATGTCATTTGATAACTGTAAAAATTACGAAATTCAAAATGGCGGATCCAATATGGCGATCGAAATTGTGGAATTCTGGCCAATATTACTAGAAATTATTACCTGGGGGTTTTTGAGGTCTCTGAAGCCGAATCTAGTGTCAAAATTACGAAATTCAAAATGGTGGATCCAATATGGCGATAAAAATTGTGGAATTCTTGCCAAAATTACGAAATTCAAAATGGCGGATCCAATATGGCGATAAAAAATGTGTAATTCTTGCCAATATTATTAAAAAATTGTTACCTGGGGGGTTTTGAGGTTTCTGAAGCCGAATCCAGTGTCAAAATTACGAAATTCAAAATGCCGGATTTAATATGGCGATTAAAATTGTGAAACTCTGGCCAATATTACTAAAAATTATTTCCTGGGAGTTTTTGATGACAGATTTGCTGAATGCAAATAAAGTGTTAAGATAGCAACATTCAAAATGGCGGATCCAATATGGCGACCAATAGTGTGGAATTTTGGCTAATATTCTTTAAAATTGGTACGAGGGGGTTTTTCAGGTCGCTGAATCCAAATCTGCTGTCCAAATTATACAATTCAAAAGTTTGGGTAACCTGAAACTTTTCGGGGTGCTTTATTAAAGTGAGTCCCCTCGCCTCTCACTAACAAAGATATTTAATCTTTGTCGGAACCGCTCTGATCTACTGAAGAGCTATCAACACTTTGTCAAGAATTAATTGCTGGTTCTTGTGGCAATTTGAAAAGAGCAATAACTTCTTTCGGAAAGGGTTGTGATTGCTTTCGAGGAATTTGTGTTTATGATATGATTACAGGATCAGACGCGGTAAGCAGTGAATGTAACAGATCGATCATAGTATGTTTTCTTGAAATTTCTCTTGTATTCTTTTCACTGCAGTTTTTCAGAACTTTATTACATGATTATTGTGCTTCCTCTGAGAGTTGACTAATTGGCAACAAAGCATTTTCTATGATCGCTGCACCATGAATCAGAATTTTGTGTACAGACGCTGGCATACAATACCAACCGTATAGTTCTATGTAGAGCCTTTCTGCATTAAGAGCTTTTATCCCATATGCTTCGCTGTTGATTTCGAATCCAGAAGACAAAGTTTGTAAAATCGTAGCAAATTCTTCTATCAAACGTATGTCAATTCCAGTAATCTCAGATGAAGTTTTAGGATCGTTAAAAAATCTGCGAGCTGTATTTCCATCGTTCGTTGTCCCGCTACCTCCGGCCTTGGGAATATCAATCAGTAGACCCATTATCACTAAAATCTGCTTGAATAGATTTTTTCCCCTCTTTAAGACTAGCCTTCTCAGCAGGACTTCGAGCTTGTCACTTTTTAAATTCCAAACGGTAGGAGATGTGCAGTAAACATTTAAAACACCTAATCCAGGTGTGTAAAGGGGAGAGTCCAAACTGAAATATAGAAGGATCAGTTTGTCTTCTGACAGTTCCGTCAATGTTGTTCACTATAGTTGGTGTTGCCCCGCAAACGTAACATCTTTGTGAAGAAGATCTTTCTGTAATGGCATTCCAAACTTTGCCATCTATTATGGTCAACAACAGAGTATGAGAAATCGAAATGTCACTTAATTCATCATGTTTAATGAAGCTGGGCGAAAGATTGTCTATTTGACTCTGCATCTGATCTCTTTCAGATTTAGATACTTCAGTAGTCTCTTTAATGAATTGAATTCTTATTGGTACACAACTTCTAGAGGATGCCGGACGATAATTTTTCCACACGATTATTTTTTCAGATGTATTAGGTTCTTGCATATACAGCTCTAAAGGAACAAGTGAAGTAATGAGAAGGTGTTGATCATCAAAATCTTCCATAGGTCTCTGTTTATAAGCTAACTGGCCCGAACTACCATCAAAACCCCACTTCACGATCAAAGTCAAATTCGAAAGACATGCGGAAGGGAGCGAGTGCAAGACAGGTTCACTGATTTTAAATAGTCGTTTTGTCAGTTGATTAAGAAGTGATTGCAATGGAATTTCGGCTCTTTGTTCAGTTACTGTAATATTTCCAGGGTATCATCTGCTTTTAGCTTCTCTTATTTTATGATAAGGATATAATTTGACACCTCTTGCCTTTTCCCCAGATCTAATATCGAGATATTGATGCTTGGTCAACTTATCCGTTACAATCATTGCCAATGTCTCGTCTTCAGTATAAGGTGTAAAAGTCTGTATACATTTCCGAATTCCATCGACATTCTCAGAGGAACGAAGGGCTACTTGCTTTACCAGATTTTCAGCTTTCCTATCACCCTCCAAATAAAGATTGACAGATGCAGCTAATGCTAATACAGAACCACTTGATTTTTTCAATGCTGATATTTTTCGTGTTTTTGAACGAGTGGAAGAATCATTATAAGATTTAAGTGTCCGACCTCTCGTAGTACTAGCACGTTCAAGGACGGCATCTTCAATCTGAAGATGAACTTCAGTACAAGGAAATTCAACTTTCTCCTTGAACCAAGATTCATTTTGGGTCATAACCTTATCCCAATGCCTTTGGACCTTATTTAATTTATTTGAAATTTCTTTGCAGAACTTTTTAACAACTTGTAAAACCTTATCTTTTACTTCTTTCGGGTGTTTTTCTATTTTCAGATTTTCAATCACATAATCTTTAACTGATTTTTTTTAACCTCAAATGACGTTGATGGATTTCTTCTTTCATACAAAAATAGAAATAAATCTTTTCTTGTGGGAGCGAACTCCATTTTATTTATATTTATTAGTTATTTTTCACTGTAACACTATGACCACTATGAAATGATTTTTTCAGATATTCTAAATATCACTTCTCAATTTTTTTGACCAACTTCAGATATTATTGGATCAAACCTAATCTAACATGTTCTTATTTTGAAATAACCATAAAAACCTATTATTTTATATAGAAATTTATTTTGTTAAAAAAGCTGCACGTATGCGCACGTAATTCTGGCGTGATTTTGAAGTATGAATACCAGCCAACAAAATTCATGTAGTTCTAATGTCGAAGCATGTCGAATCGTCAAAATAAATGAACTCAAAAACGATAATTTTTTAAAGTTTTGCGTTTTAGATCATAAGATCCGCGTTTACTTTATGACATTGATACATAAGCCGTATTTATTTGGCTCAAAAATAAGCTGGTATATTGAAATTATTCTTTTATTGAAGCCTTAATCATTAAAACTATTCCAAAATACAAAACAAACATGTTAAACTTGTATGAAAGAAACACACATTATTAGTTTCGCCCTACATTAAAAGGACTGAGTAAGCGACAATAAGACCTTGAAAAATTGTATGCTTATGTAAAATGATACCTCAATAAGTGAAGAAAAGAAATATACTTTCAAAAATTAATTTGAAAATATTTGCAAACATTGATTTTTGTCCTCCTATCGGCCCACTGTGCGCCGTACAATTTCAGGTCATCATATAAAGAAGGTGGGTGAGATCGTATCCACCTCTGCCTTTGTATACCTTGTACCCATAGGACGTGTTGTTGATTGTCCTACTAAGTGGATTCAATGCTAAGCAGAATCACAGTGCACTGAATGAATCTCTCTGGAAAATGCCGGTTCTAATGTTGAAGAATCTGGAAATCCTCGGTAACCCATGGTCAAAATACTTAATTCTCGTACCCCAAAGAGGCATAGCGTGACTCAAGAATTGAATCAGACGTGGACAGATCTTGTATGTCCTGAGGATTTCAAGCAAGTAATCATAGGTTACGGAGGGAAAAGCTTGTATGGCTATGCGCAGGTTGCGCTGATGTTTTTGTGCCTGCTTCACCGCAACACTATTCACCATTACCAGATCCTTGCAACCTGGTGAGTTACAACAGCAGCATTTTTGTTCTTCTGTAAGGATGTTATTGGCCTCAGTGAGCACAGACCTTATTGGATATTGAGGCATTTTTAGAGCGTTGGAAGACATGCTATTGGCCTGAAGGCCGATGGACTATGGGCGTCTGGCTTCTTTGGAAACATGTACGTGACTCCCTTAGTCACACACCTTACGTGTGTGCGTGGGTCCAAAAGTTGTGCGCTATATCCGGTCCAGGTGCTCGCCAGTTTTTACACTGTGGTGACGTCAGAGGTTATGACGTTGGTTACCTCCATTTCCATAATGTTGGACATGTGTTTTCTTTCGACGTCAAGCCACGGTGCTTCCAATTCGCTCTTGTTAGTTTTTCCCCAGACAGCCTCCCAAGAATTAGCCTTTCTTCCATTCCTGGAACTTCGAACGTCCGATCCTGTCCTTGGGCTTTACCGATTTCACGTTAAAACTGTTTTTCGTCCGCCTTAAAAGACTTATTCTGCTATTTTCTGGCGTTAAACTTTTTGAATCTGCGCAGTCGCACAGTTAGGGCAGCTAGTCTCTGCCGGAAGGTGTCAATTACTTCGTCCAACGTCGAATCGGTTGCTCCATATTCGACGTTTTGTGAACGAAGGATGTCGGCCACGCGACTGGTCAGCCTCTGGGCTCTGTTGCCTCTTCTATATTGAGTCAACCTGCCCAGTTTACATCTTACTTTACTGACCTCGTTTTCGATTCTTCGCTTCCATGACGGAACATGCATGCCATGCCGTGAGGTCTTGTTCTTAATCCTAAAGTCCTAACTGCTGCAACCGCTCCACAGTAAACAAGAGTTTGTACCTGCGTAATGGATAGATCTTCACGCAGATATAGCGAAAACACTTTGGTGTTCAGGTGGCCTACTAACGCTAATAAGGCCTTAAAGATCTTAAGTTTTGTCAGCGAATGCCTTAAAGCAGGTTCTCCCTCACTAAAATCAAGTAGAGCACGCTCGAAATTCTCTTCTAGACATTTGAGATTTTCAGGGACCTCGCAGGTATTCGCGGTGGGATTTCCATTTCGTCATTATGATTCCAGAAGTTGGCGATTTTCTGCCTCTTGGACTTCCACAACGTCATTCTTATTGGTCCCGAAATCTCTGCCTGCAGCATTAACAATCTCCTCGTCTTCTGAAGCTTTATGAGGTTCACTATTTAAGGCAATTGGGTGGTATACTTGCATCCTTATAGTTTCTATTCTAAGCTCAGACAGTAATCCGCGAATAAAAATGGAGCGCTTTTGACCTGCCACATGTTGTACGTTTACCCTTTCTGACAAGTGGGGACACGCTTCCAAGAAAAGACGAAAGTGTTCTCGTCTTATTGGTCCACCACTCTTCTCGGCTTGAAAGTAGGTGCGAAGAACATGTTCATTCATTTCTTTGTCCATTTCATCCTACGTCTGGGTTACGAAATATCCTCCTGTTCCAGTTCTTTGTTTACTTCAGTGGCCTCAACCTCAGACCTTATTCGGTTGATATGCCTCTTAGAGAGGAGATTATTGGATTCAATGTATTCGAGTCTTCGATGGAGGTCTATCTCCGTAACTGCTGTCATTTCTGTGTGCAATTCCATGAATTTTCGACGAAAGACCATTTCTCTTTTCGTTGGGTCTGTTGTCCCTTGGGCTACGAAGTGGCAGCGCATTACTGTTTCTTCATATTTAGATCAGGCCTGCACAGCAAGGAGAAATTCCAGGAATTTTCCTCGAAACTTCTTAAAAGTCAGATGGGTCATTTCCACCTCCACTGCTCTCTCCTCATGTTCAGAGAGCACGGGTGGTGGTAGCGTCGTGTGGTCTCTCATTAGCATCTCCTCAATATCATGACGTAAATGTGTAGGTCCAGTGCCGTTAAGATAAATCTAAGTAGGCGTTTTGGGCACTTGTGTGTACAAAAATATATGTTATAAAAATCTAAAATATGCACTTTAAGCGTAACGGAAATGTATTAGCAATTACATTTTTAATGTAACTCACATTAAAATGATTTGAAACATTTTTCTGGTTAGAAACATTTGTTTTGATATATTATATTTATCGCTAGATTTACAAATTTACAAAGGAAATATCATTAATGTTTGCAATACTCAACATTTCTTAAACTTCTGGAACTCATTTTAAAGGTAATTTAATATAGGATTGGAGTAATTTATTTGAAAATTTTTTCTGTCAAGAAACTTCTCTTTTTACTGGTTGCAACAAAAATTTAATTTTTTACAGTTGTATTTTAGAGAAAAGAAAAATTTTCTGCGTTATTAATCAAAGAGGAATTTATACCCTTGACAAAAAGTAACCGTACCCTTAATTGACGAAGATAGTTAATTATATACATATATAAATAATATAATTATAATTTTATTTAAATATTGATAAAAATCAGTATTCACAGGTTTTGAGAATAAACATAAATTTGTATTAGAATTTATAATTAATTAAGAAAAATACAAAATATTAAATATTTCTGGACAGCAAGGTAAGAAGAATTGAATTTAAATTAGTTACCCAAAAGTACCTTCTGAAATTAGTGTCTACGGTACTGAGCTCTGAGGAGAGAGCCAAGGAGAGACGAGAGACCGCGCGAAAACACTACCAACCGAACTTCTCTCAGTCTGAGGAGAGAGTAGTGGTGGGAGAAATGCCACATCTGGCTTTTGAAAAGCACACCCCTTGCTCTGCAAGTCTGATTTAGATAACCAATTGATGGGCTGCCGTGTCATTCCTGTGGAAATTCCTTCACAAACGCAGCTAATGTTCTGCTACTTGCCACTTCTTGCCGATGTTCTGGCTGGACAGTAGCCCTTTCGGGTATCCCGGTGAGATCGGCCTGTCCATCACGCCGCTCACCACCACCGGCCTGTATGCTGTCACCCCCAGCGGTGGCACCAGGGGGGCCCCGACGATCCTCGGGCAGGGACCAACGACTGAATATATTTCGTATACTCTCCATTTTTTATGGGTTTGTCAGAGATGCGTCTGCCTACTAGGTAGTGGTCCCCCAGCGTTTCCCGGCTCGTACCACTTGGAGGTGCAGTTGGCCTTTAGGATTATTATTATTATTATTTTGTGTTCCTTCTTATTATTCTTTTATTGTTATATTAGCTTTTTGCTTAATTATTAGCAGTATATTGCTGTTAACTATAAAATTGGATACTTTTAAAGTATCGAGGAAAGTTCTTTGTAACTTTCTTATAAAAAACAACAGCACAGATTTAGAAAGCCTTCGAGACATAATAAGTGCTCATTTAACTCGATTTTTTCTCCCAAAATTCCATAAAAAATGGAAGTTTTTTTTAGCCCTAAAGACAAATCCGAAACGAAGTACGCCCAGCAGCTAAATGAAGATTTTGGAGTAGAATTTGTAGATTTAAAAGGAATTGCAGGAAGAAAATCCAGCGAAGTTGATTTTTTAGAGTCTTCAGTAGCAACTAAGAGGAGAAAATTGATGAAAATCAAAGAGAACTTTACAGCTATTGAAATTCAAGAGGCATTTCTTCGACATTTACGGACATTTTTTCGCATTATTTATTTATATATTATTGCACACAGAAATAAATTAAAGAAAGTAGCGTCCTTAGAAATTTAATGCTGATCATTTCTAAAAAAAGATAATTTAAATCCCGTAATATTCATTGGGGGATTGTATTGTCCCTCGATGAAAATAATCGTTTATAATATTATACACTCGTCTCTGAATCGAGAACCGGGCTCGGGGGTAGACGGTTCTCGATTCAAAGCTTTCGAGCGAGCAGTCT